>ML686088.1:840417-854999 GCA_007922175.1 Pelusios castaneus
CCACTCTGTAACTTTCCTATCTTCAAAGCGTCTGACGAAGTGGGATTTTCTCCCACGAAAGCTCATGCGATAAATAAATCTGTTAGTCTTTAAAAGTGCCACAGGACTCTGTTGTCTTTCTACAATAGAGTAACACGGCTACCCCTTTGGAATTTGATTATGTAGCAGTTCGGCAGAAAAGGACCTGGGGGTTACAGTGGACAAGAAGCTTGATATGAGTCAACAGTGTGCCCTTATTGCATGAAAGCTAATGTCATATTGGGCTGCATTAGCAAGAGAATTGCCAGCAGATGAAGGGGAGTGATTATTCCCCTCTATTTGCCACTGATGAGGCCACATCAAGAATATTATGTCCAGTTCTGGGCTCCCCTCAGCAAGAAGGAGCTGGACAAATTGACAAGAGTCCACTGGAGAGTAACGAAAATGTTTAGGGGGAAAAGGCATATGACTTATGAGGGGAGGCTGAGGGAACTGGGCTTATTTGGTTTGCATAAAAAATTGGTGAGGGGGGATTTGATACCTGAAGAGGAGTTTCAAAGGCTATGTCTACACTGGCAATTTAGGAATTTTCCAGGTAGAATGGTCCCAGCGAGTATCCTGATGAGCCATTAAGGACATAAAGAATACAACCATTGTGTCCTTAATGGCTCATCAGTTTACTCCATGGGACCATATCACTTGGCAGATTCCTTAACATTAAGGAGACAATGGTTTGACACAGACGCCTCTCTCAGACATTTCCATAAAATAACATAAGTTAAAGTATAGATATAACATCAAATTCCTAACTTCTAATTGAAATAGAATTCCTAGACACAAACTATATAATCATTCCCAGCTAATTACTACCTTTCTATTGATACCAAACATGACATAGTTCCTCTGGATTATAGCATTTATGAGATATCCATTGAAAATAATATCATAAATGCTTCCCTAAATCCAGATAGAATCACACACAGGGCTCTGCCCTGCCAGGGTCCCTGTCCCCCCTTGCCCCATTGCACACAGGGGGTGCCCCCTCCCTGCCACCGTGGATCTGCTCAAGATCTCCCTAGCCCCACAAAGTCGACCTAGAGCATCCAGTGTGGACGCTCTAGGTCGACTTGGTAAGTTCCCCTTTAAGACGACTTTAATTTTAAGTGTAGACACACTAAGTCAACTTAAAAGTGCAAGTGTAGACATAGCCTATGAGTCTACCACTATAAGGAGTGTTTTCTAATTTTTTAATTAATCTTGTGCTTTTCTGTAAGCCCTCTCCAATTTATCAACATCCTTTTTGAATTGTGGGCACCAGAACTGGACACAATATTTCATGACTAGTTGCACCAGTTCCAAATATAGAGGTAAGTAGTACAAGGGGGCTACCTCCTGTCAAACTTTAGCCCTGCCCACCGGCCATCCATCAAACTTTAGCCCCACCCACCTATCATCAGAAATCCCGCCCCATCCGGTCACCTGACATCCGGCCCCACCCCCGACCACCAGAAGTCCCGCCCCATCCGGTCACCTGACATCTGGTCCCACCCCCTGCCCACCTGTCACCGGAAGTCCCGCCCCATGACATCCGGTCTCGCCCCCAAGCTCTGACTTCCGGCTGACAAGGGTCACCTGATCGGAAGTGGGCATTGTGACCCTTTCCCTGCCCATCGGGGCGCGTTTCACCCCGAGAGCGGGGTTGGGTGGGAAAGGGCACGTGGCGGGGGTGGGGCGACCCTCCGCCAATCGGGGTCGTCCTGGAAGGACGCGGCGATTGGCCGGGCAGCAGCGCCGCCCCCCGGAAGTCTCGGGCCTTTTTAAAAGCGGAAGACCCTGAGGGTGGTTTCTCGAGACCACGTGATTCGCAGCTCGTGGAGAACATGGACGCCCTCGCCACCCCCGTGAGACCTCCGCACTTTGTTTTGGCTCCAACCTTTAACGGCCCTTGGAGAAAACACTGCGCCATTGACGGTTCGGAGGAGGATGAGGCCAAGATGTTGACGGACCCTGAAACCCAGGAGACCGGGAAACGGCCTGACGAGCTTGATGGCCTCATGTTGTCCACCCCCATGGAGGAAGGCTCACAGGAGTCGGAGGCAGACAAGGCCCAAGGAAAAGAACCGGTGCAGGTAAAGGAACGATAAGTGACAGTTATGGAGGGGAATGTGGTGGGGGTTAAGTACAAACCAAGCGGCGTTCGGGACTTACAGCTCTTTTTTTTCTGAAAATCTCTCGGCAGCTCCACGAGGACTTTATAGGGGCCTTTGAGAACTTACACATCGGCAGTCCCGTGCGAGCAAATGTGTCTTGCATCAGCTGTTTTTGTTCCTGTTTGAAACACAGCTCTGAGAGGGAGAGCGAACCGGCTCAGACTCCTTCGTGGGCGCATCCATTTTCACAGGGCACTGTAAAAAGGGGCGCTAAACCAGGCAATTAATAAAAAGCTCATTTAAATTCACCGGTGTGAACGTATTTTCTTTATACTTGCGTCGGTTACAAGCGGCAGCCATGCCAACGCAGGTGGCTCTTTTTAAAAAAATCTATTACACCCCCGGGGAAGTGGGGAGCTTCGGAGGGGTGAACGCTCTTTTTCAAGAGGCCAAAAAGCATAGCGAAACTTTGAACAGGGGTGAGGTAACTGCTTGGCTTTTGGACCAGGAGGCTTACTCTTTACACAAACCGGCCCGAATACGTTTTAAAAGAAACAAGACAGTAGTTTCAGACGTGGACGCGCAATGGCAGGCGGATTTAGTGGATATGCAAAGATTCTCCAGACACAACAGCGGTTTTAAGTACATCTTAACAGCGATAGACATTCTATCCAAATACGCCTGGGTCTTAGGCCTCAAAGACAAGACGGGAGGTGAAGTAGCCAAGGCCTTTAAAACCATTTTCAGCGACGGTTGTGTGCCTCAAAAATTACAATCCGATCGGGGAAAAGAATTTTTAAACAAACCTTTAAGCGGGTTGTTAAAGCGGCACGGGGTCCACCATTTTGTGACTAATAACGAAGTCAAAGTGGGGGTGGTGGAGCAGTTTAACAGAACTTTAAAATCTCGGATGTGGAGATATTTTACCTCCCGCAACACCTTTCGCTACATCGACGCGTTACCCGAGTTTATAAAGAGTTACGATCGAAGCTTTCACAAAACCATACATGCCAGACCTGTTGACGTTAACCCCTCGAATTCTCTGAAGGTGTGGAAAAGCTTATATGGAGACGCTTTAAAAGTAAAACCAGCTGCCGGCCCTTTTAGAAAAGGTGACCACGTGAGGCTGTCTAAAACCAAAGGAGCTTTTGAGAAAGGATATGAACAAACATTTACCGATGAGATATTCATAGTCGACGAAGCCTTAACCAAGGGCCGGAGGCCCATATACCGAGTAAAAGATTACGAGGGTGAGAGGGTTGCTGGATCTTTTTACCTCGAAGAACTGCAAAAAGTAAACCCCAAGCGGGACAGGGTTTTCAGGATTGAAAAAGTTCTAGTGGCGAAAAGAAGAGGGAGAAAAAAGCAGCTGCTGGTGAAGTGGCTGGGGTGGCCCGAGAAGTTTAACAGCTGGGTGGAAGCTTCTCAAATCTGTGAAGGGGGAAAATGAATGACGGTGGGTTTTACATCACTTTGCCCAGCAACGCCAGCTCTGGGGGTTTTCCCCAAAACACCAGCTGGAACTTTACTGTGCAGCTCATTGAACCTTTAGATCTCCCGGATGCCTGGGAGGTGGGGTTGGTGGAAATACAATATCCGCACACTTGGAACAACATCAATGAAGACGTCCCTTTTGAAATCACCTGCAAAGATAAGCAATGGAATTACATCCTACGACGAGGTTATTACTCGTCTGTATCCGAATTGCTGGAGCACATGCACGGTGTCGTGACTCGTAATCCTGCCCCACCCGAGGTGATCATGAACTACGATCCTGTGGGTAGAAAAGTTAGACTTAAGTCCACCGATGTCGCTTACATGGTTTCTACCAGAGGAGATCTGGCTAATATTTTGGGTTTGTACCCCAATAGCCGTGTCAACAAAATCCCTTTCTCAGCAGACATCACAGGAGGTTTCAACTCCTTGTACCTGTACACGGACATCATGGAACACCAGTTCGTGGGGGATTTTTCCGTTCCCCTCTTACGCTGCATCCCCGTCCGAGGCAGGAACAACGAGTTTGTCACCATCACCTACGATAAACCGCATTACGTTCCCACAGTAAGCATCACATCGACACCATCACCATTGAAATAAAGACTGATCAGAACAGACACATCTCATTTCGCTTCGGCAAGGTGATCATCAAGCTGCACCTGCGTCCCCGGAGAGGCTTCTAAAAGGAGGGGGGAAAAAAGCACCACGGTGACCCTAAAAATTACGGTGACCCCGCCGTCTACAGCAACTATTACAAAGCCCAGGCCGGATATGCCCTTCCTGGTTATCACGGGACCCCCGTGATGTACGGGGCTGGCGTGGGTGGAATATTCTGTAGCTTCTTTCAAAAAGCCATTCCGCTTTTGAGGAGAGGGCTAGAGATTATTAAACCCCACATCAAAACCGCCACTCAAAACATAGCTAGAGACATGGTAGGCCACGTCTCCCATGCTGTTCTGGAGAAGGTGAGGGAACCTCCCGCCCAGGAGGGGTCGGGGCTGATGTACATCAAAAGGAGGAAGAGAAAGAGAAACACATCATACCCGCGACGCCAAGGTCCCCCAAAACCCTTTAAAAGAAGAGCTCTGGCGCGCCGGGCTAGCCAGAAGCGAAAGACCAAGGGGAGGTGGAGGAGAAATAGGAAACGTGCTCCACCTGGTAAAAGAGATCTATTTTAATCAACATGGCTTTCGTTCACTGCGGGTCTGAAGAGTGCACCAAATCTGAATTGGACTTGTTCCAAATAGCCCCCATGCAGACCAGCATCGAGAAAAGCATCTACATCAAGGTGCCGCCGCTGTCGGCCATTACGGAGGCGGCCCCCCTTGACTTTTTTATAGCGGGGAACGGAATAGATTACATGGATTTGAACAATACGCTTCTGTACCTTTGTTGCAAGATCGTAAAGGGAGGCGGAACCAACCTCGCCCGGGATGCCGCGGTGGGCCTGGTGAATTACCCCGTGGCATCCGTTTTCAGTCAGCTGGACGTCACGCTGGGAGACCGACTCATAACTCAAAGCAACAACTGCTACCCTTACTGGGCCTTTATAGAATCGGTGCTCAATTACAGCGGCGACACTCTTGCTACACAGTTTTCCAGTGGCCTGTTTATTAAAGACACCCCCAGGCAACACGAAGCTGCGGAGCTGGACGGTGAGAATCTGACGGCGAGAATCTAGGGTTTGTGAAGTGTGCAGATCTGACGGCTCAGAGCAGGACGATTGAGCTGCTGGGCCATCTACACAGCGATCTATTTTTTCAAGAAAAACTTTTGTTGAACAGCATGGACGTGAAAATTAAACTGACGCGCAGTAAAGACGCCTTCTGCTTAATGGGCGATGTAGCCCCAGGCTATAAACTGCGCATTGTATCAGCGTCCCTTTTTGTGAAGAAAGTCCGGGTGACCCCGGGCGTCCGTCTGGGGCATGCGGAGGCCCTGCTCACCGCTAATGCTAAATACCCTGTGGACCATGTGGGAATGAAAGTGTTTAGCATCCCCGCGGGAAGCAGGGTCAGTAACCAGGAAAACCTGTTCTTGGGACAGCTACCCAAAATGCTCATCCTGGGGTTCGTGGATAACGACGCCTTCAGCGGGAGTTACCCTAAAAACCCCTTTAACTTTAAACATTACGATATTAACTTTGTGGCCTTGTACGTGGATGGCGAACAGATACCGACCAAGCCTCTGCAGCCGGACTTCGAGGCCGGGCGCTGCGTGAGGGAGTACATGAATCTGGTACAGACAGCCGGTAAACACATGAAAGATCGTGCGCTGCTCGTTGACCATGTGCAGTTTGCCCAGGGTTATACCTTGTTTGCCTTCGACCTCTCCCCTGACCAGGAATGTGCTGATCACTATTCCCTGATAAAAACTGGGAACCTGAGAGCAGAAATACGTTTTGCGAAGGCTTTGATGGCCACCGTCAATATGATCGTGTATGGGGTTTTTGACAATGTCATAGAGATCAATCAGAGGAGAAATGTCCTGTTCGACTACATGGGAGCATGGACACCGTGCAGCTCTCACGTGTTTTACTGGCAGACCCAGCCACGCAAGAGACTTTCTTAGATGTGTTCCCCAGCGATTGGCTACCCAGAAGGAGGCTGTCTCGGAGACCCCTAGGTTTGGTGGTCAACACGCACCCGCACAACCAACCTGGCGAACACTGGCTCTCTTTGTACCTGGCAGAGGGAAACCGCGGAGAGTTTTTGGACTTGTACGGGCACCCCCCAAACAGCATGTTGTTCCCCAGAACCATCGTGAAAATTTTTAAACAAAAATGCCACCGACATTGCGTTTCACACTAGACAATTGCAGGACCCCCGCTCTGTCGCCTGCGGCTATCACTGCGTGTTTTTCTTGCATCACCGTAGCAAGGGTTTACCTTTTGACCAAAGCAGATTGTGATCAAGACCAAAGCAGATTGTGAAGAACTTCAAAAAGATCTCACAAAACTAAGTGATTGGGCATCCAAATGGCAAATGAAATTTAATGTGGATAAGTGTAAAGTAATGCACATTGGAAAAAATAACCCCAACTATACCTATAATATGACGGGGGCTAATTTGGCTACAACGAGTCAAGAAAAAGATCTTGGAGTCATTGTGGATAGTTCTCTGAAGATGTCCGTACAGTGTGCGGAGGCGGTCAAAAAAGCAAACAGGATGTTAGGGATCATTAAAAAGGGGATAGAAAATAAGACTGCAAATGTATTATTGCCCTTATATAAATCCATGGTACGCCCACATCTCGAATACTGTGTACAGATGTGGTCTCCTCATCTCAAAAAAGATATTCTAGCACTAGAAAAGGTTCAGAAAAGGGCAACTAAAATGATTAGGGGTTTGGAGAGTGCCTCGTATGAGGAACGATTGAAAAGGCTGGGCCTCTTCAGCTTGGAAACGAGGAGACTGAGGGGGGACATGATAGAAGTATATAAAATTATGACTGATGTGGAAAAAGTGGACAAGGAAAAGTTGTTTAAATACTCCCATAATACAAGAACCAGGGGTCACCAAATGAAACTGATAGGTAGCAGGTTCAAAACAAATAAAAGGAAGTTCTTCTTCACACAACGCACAGTCAACTTGTGGAACTCCTTACCTGAGGAGGTTGTGAAGGCCGGGACTATACCAATATTTAAAAGGGAACTGGATAAGTTCATGGTGGCTAAGTCCATAAATGGCTATTAGCCAGAAAGGGGTTAAGAATGGTGTCCCTAGCCTCTGTTTATCAGAGGATGGAGACGGATGGCAGGAGAGTGCTCACTTGATCATTGCCTGTTAGGTTCACTCCCTCTGGGGCACCTGGCACTGGCCACTGTCGGTAGACAGATACTGGGCTGGATGGACCTCTGGTCTGACCCAGTACGGCCTTTCTTATGTTCTTATGTTCTTATGATTTTGAAATTGGATTCTAATGATTTGGTGCAAACTGACCAAATGGTGGTGAACTTTGTAAGAAAAATAAAAAGTAAATACTCGGGCATGCCTAGGTTTGCTCAAAACATGTTTTAGCAAGCCCAGACCTGTGTATCTTGCAATGAATTTTACAGCCGTGTTTCTCAATAAAGCACCCCAGGCGTGGGGTTTAAAGACAATTCGTGTCTGGTGGTCTTTTTGTGTTTCTTTGTTTTTAAAAAGGGCCAATTCAGAAAAAATACACATGACAAATAAAAATTTTTAAGAAGTAAACAAGATTTTTTATTTAAAGCAACAAAAAAAAGACCATTTAAAAATTGTTTTTCAGAGCACGAAAAGAAAAAAAATTACACATTGAGCCATTTGGCTCTTTTAGCCAGTTTTCGTTTTTTAGAAGGCAAAAAGGTTTCATGATCTGCTCCGGGATCAGCCGTTGAGGCCTTCAGGCTCTCCAAAAGATCTCTGTTGGCCGCGTTGCCCATGATGGACGATGGCACGTTTAGTTTTGCCATGGCGTTCATGAACGCATCCCAGCCTTTGGGCACATGTTTGCTAGGAACGGAACGCGTCTGGGTGACAGCCTTGACTAAGTCGAGCATGTTAGACCTGTTAACCACCGAGCCTTTGTACACAAAAGCCCCTTTATCGTTCCACGAAGATATATTTTTATCCTGTCCCAGCTTATTTAGCAATACAGTTGCATTACTCTTATAATGCTTACCGACGCTATCCAGTATTTCCTGAGCAACAGAGTCAAAGGTTTTGGGTGTTTTGGGGGGATTGGAGGGGGCGTTCTGTTCCTGTTCTGGTAGAAAGAGACTTATTTTCCCTTGATCCAAATCGCTCTGCTTCACATACGTTAGGTACCCTTCTCTGAGGACCCTCTTGTTGTAAACCACTTTCTGTGTTTTCTCCCGGGTCCACGCTGTAGTGCAGGACCAGCTCTTTCAAACTGTCAAAGTTGATTTTTTCATAGTTTGCTACGTTCAGGGTAATCCCTTACACTTTCAGACAGGCCTTTCCCCCTGACAGCTTGTACCCGTACGTTTTTGGACCAGCTGACACAAACTCGGTGATGTGCTCAACTGGCGGGATCTCGCTGGTGAGGTCCCCTAAATAATCCCCCAGAGGGGGATTCCACTCGCCCTCCCTTTGCACAAATATCTCTGAGTCAGTGTCGGGGTACAGGCAACGCTCTTGCAACCTGTCTAGCAGGTTGTACAGTTCCAAGCAGGTATAAGCGGTGGTGAAACAGGCAATGAAGATGTTGGTGTTGCCAGAGACTGTATAGCGGTCTTTGGCGTGTTTCCAGGACACGCACACTGTTTCATCATTGATAAAGTCGCAGGATGAAACCTCATAATTGGCGGAAAACAGGTACTGAAAGAGTTCGTCGGGGTCTCTCACAATGCTGGTTTTGGGCACGTTTGTTCTTTGACCAAATTTACCCCAGAGAGAATTTAAGAACAGTTTAGCGATTTGAAGCTTAGCGGGGTTCACAGTGATTTCGTGCAGGCGTAAACGCACGTCTTCTTTTTGATAGAAATTGCTAATGTACTTATTTTGTTTTTCTTCATCTGTGCACCAGCTGGGATACCCCGAAGCCTCTTGTTTCTGACGCAAATGTAATTTTATGTACTCTGAAAAGAGTGCGTCGGACTTTTCTTTAAAATACCAGATTTCGTAGAGTTTAGCCACCGTGTACCCCTTTGCTACAGCGGCGTTTAGCTCCACCATGCACCAAGTCCCCAGAAGGGCCCACTCCTCGTCGGTGTGGGTGCATGTTTCCTGCTGCTCAGTCTCTGCGCAGGTTCGACAGAACGGGAACGTGAGCTTGCCGCCTAGCCTGACGGGCAGCAATGGGAAAAAGAGCCCTCACGGGGGAAACACTTTAACTTTTGCAATGCCAAAATAATTTGAGAGAGGTCCGAATGTGTCCGAAATGATATCGGGGTGTCTGAAGGGGTACTCTTTGGTTTTGTTTACGAAAGGGTACAGGCTGGTAAAATCGTAATAGTGGATTTCTTCACCGGGCTTGGGCTTGTAATACAGACGTACCGCATTAATCCTGCCCCCAAAAAGAGCGTCCCTCGGGACCAGAGGCTGGGGCAGTTGGGCTTCTTTTAAAAAACCCACAAGCTCCCTGTCCATTTCTATCATGGTCTCCCACTCGTGGCCCCAGAGAGTCCTGACTGCATACCCCTTGCTTCTCAGATAGTCGGCCTTGTGTTGTGCCTTATAATAAAGAAACCCAAAAGTTGTGCCCGTCATAGGGTTTAGAGCTTTTTCACGGTAACAGGTGATGCAGCCATGGAAAAAACAACCGTTAAACTCAAAGGCCGTGGGCACGCCATCAATGACGGCGTAACCGTCTAGAAAGTAGGAGCCTATCTGAACCTCCCCTTCCTGTAGCGCATGATGTATCTTTATCTTTTCTTTGTGAGCAATGTACATCAACCACTGAATAGACGGGGTAGAATATTTCTTTTTCTGCCTGTGATAGTTGTCGGGAGGGAGAAGGGCTATTGTCTTAGCCTCTAAAAACATAAATCTGCACATGGCCATGCAGACGGATGCCAGAGTTAAGAACTGGAAAGGATCTATACATAGTTTCACCTCCGCAACTTTACCAGGGGCTCTCTCTACAGTATCAAATTTTGTCATCATGTTCATGATCTCCTCTCTGTACAGCAGACGGGCCCACCTCAAAATTTTTACATCCTGCTGGCAGTAATACGCGAGCTCTTTCTTTAAGTCACACGTCCTATTTTGATTGTCCCTGTACCAGTCAAGAAAGCTTGCTTTCTCCTGGGGCATCATGCTGTCAACCCCGTAGTGCTCCACCCTGGGCATAGGCCCCACGTAATTTTGGTTTTCCAGAGTATTAAAAAAATGTGGGAAGTACCCTTTGGCATCTTCAAACCCCATAGCCTGCGGGAGCTTGCTAAGTTTCATGGGGAGGAAGTTCAGAGAGTCTATAAAACGGATGTCCAGAGCCTTAACTTCCACACACATCAGTTTACTGCCCTGAGTTATCAATTCCACATTCATCTTTTCCTTCAGTAACTCCTTGACCACAAAGTAAGCATCATAACCTTTGGAATTGTGCGCTATGAACGTGTACTTCCGAAACTTCTTGCCAATAAAGGTTTTAACAGAGTCAGAAAGGCACTCACTACCCTTGAATTCCCAAGATTTTTCTGGCTTTAGGGACACGGCAAAAATGTAATTGGGCACATGCACCCCGGTCTCCTGCATGCACTCACAATCATAAAAAATATGCTTTTCTGACTTCTCAGGCTTTATAATGCTGTCTAGAAAACACAAGTGACCGTCTATACCAACTTTAGGGGGAATCCTGCCGTGACACTGCTTACAGTGCCGGCCTTCGCACTTATGACCTTTGTCCACATAAGACTCACAACTCTCGCACAAAGTTTTAAACCGACATTCGACATGATTTTTAGATGCTGCTTCTAGATGGCCATCTAAACACTCTTTGGACTGACAATACAGCCTACAGCTGGGCATCTCTTGAAACCTCTCTGACCCATGACTGTGTTTTCTGAACATGTCACGCTCAAGCAGAGACGGCAACGGTATCTGCAAGAGTGGTTGTGACTGTACACCTTCTGGTATAACTCGCAATAAATTTTGGCCCCAAGCAACCTTTTCACGTCCAAAACCCCATAGTAATGGTCATCGTGCAGCAGGACAAAAAATGTCTAGGGGTACACAGGGCCTCCCGTTTTAAAAAAACCCCACCGGCCTTTCGCCGTATAAAGAACCACCTGAATATTGACACGCAAATGCTGTTCAATCACCGCTATGTCACTGAGCATCACCTTTTTTCAATCTGACCACCCCAGTTCTCCATGCAGCTTTCTCGCCCCATCTAATAATTCTGCGTCTGTAAGCCTACGGTCCGACATGACGGCCAAGAGCCCACCAGCAAAACACAGATTCGAGTCAGCGTAAGTCAGGTCTACCAAACACTGCCTTTTTTTATGGAGAATTTTGCTGTTAAGGATTGAATTCAAAACCCTACGCCCGCCCCCGCCCGTGTTTTTTACAACTGTCACAACGAGGCGTAACGTCCCAACGACGTGCACCTCTCTATTACTCTGTAACAGTTTAGTAGTGTGATTTAAGAAATCTTCAGCGGAGAGCTCATCCCTATTTCTCCTGACCGAAAACAGAGGGTTGGTTAAATTCCCCCCCTCCAAACGCAACTGAACGTAATCGCTTGGGTCTACCCTACCTTGAATCTCGTCAAGAACCGACTGTATGCCCCCATGCACAGCTTCAATGACCCGCCCAACTGAACCGATTCTCTCGATTGACAAAACGAAATTCCTCACTGTATACCACACCCCTAAATCTAGGTAATTCCCGCTGCCAGCTCCTCACCCGCTCTATATACGTCTCAGGATGGGGTTCTGAATCTACCCCAGACTCCATGGGAGAGCTTTCTGGGGAATATTCTAAGCCACCAACCCTGGGGTCAGTTTCCACCTCCTCATTCTCAGGCACATCACTAGTGGACCTCTCTTTTTGTTTTTTTCTCCTCATCACCTCCTTAGCCTTTTTAAAAATCTTTACAGCGACCCTGGCCTGTAACTTTTTGGCAGCCACCCACTTATCCCTTAAAAGACCACCCCCTTTTTGATTAGGGCGGTTACCCCTCCCCGTGACTAGCTGTGCGGATTCAAAAACACCTTCTGGAAAGCTGAAATATTTTTAATGTATTTATCGACAGTTTTTGCATTTTTTACATAGTTTCCAGCCATTCTTTCTTCTGGAACCCTGGAAAATACAGTCCCCATCAGCTCTCTGAATGAAGAGTCATATTTTCCCCACATCTCTTTAGAATACTGAAGAACTCTGTCAAGCCTATCGTGGTGTGGACGTGGATAGTAATTATCATCATCGCTGGAGCTCTCACTCTGTGGTTTTTGATTCACAACCTCTAGAGCGCATGCTCCGAGTTTGTGAATGCGTGTGTTTTCACCTGCAGTTCTCTCAGGGCTCAGTGTGGTGCTGGCCGTTGAGGAATTGGCGGTGTGGTATTTTATTGGTTTTTGATTCACAACCCCTAGAGTGCGTGCTCTGGGTTTGTGAATGTGTGTGTTTTCACTCGCAGCTCTCTCGGGGCTTGGTGTGGTGCTGACCGCTGAGGAACTGGAGGTGTGGTGCTTTGTACCAGAGTCTTTTGTTTTGTCCTTGGGTTTGGTGTATCTGCGCTCGGGGATTTCCTGTCGCTTCATCAGGGCTCCTTTGCTGTTTTGCACAGGTGCTGCTGTTAAAAGTTTTGGAGGTGATTTTGCTGGAGGTGTCCCTGGAAAGTCAACTATAACAACATCAGGAGAGCTGTCTGTGCCTGAGAAGGAAAAGAACAGATGTTCCAATTTAGCATCAAATTGAACTTTTTTTTTTTAAATAGAAAAAAACCCTTAACTTTACCACACTGCCTAGATACCTAATTAAAAATAGAAAAAACAAAAAAAAAAAACCCAAAATATTTACTGAAATTCAGTTCTCTGTCATTCATTGACGGTGGCAAATTTTCCTTTTCAGCTATCTCTTTCCTTTTTCTTTTGAGCTTGTTTATCCGCAGGGCATTGGGAAAGCTGTCCATGCCTGAGAAGGGGAAAAAAACCCCAGATGTTCCAATTTAGCATCAAATTGAACTTTTTTTTTTTTTTAAATAGAAAAGAAACCTTAACTTTACCACACTGGCTAGATACCTAATTAAAAATAGAAGAAAAAAACCCCAATATATTTACTGGAATTCAGCTCTCTGTCAGTCATTGAGGGTAGTAGATTTTCCTCCTCAGCTGTCTCTTTGCTTTTTCTTTTGAGCTTGTTTATCCGAAGACCTAAACTTCTTTCATTTTTTGATAGTACTGTAAAGCAAACAATATTATTATAAAAGGGTCTTAACTTTAAAAAATACTCATTGTCTTAAAACTTTCCTCACTATTTCAGGTGAATTTTTTCCCTCCCACTAGTTTGCCAACAGACCCCAAAACCAAAATGTGCAATAAAATATTTTTAAATTCCCCAATTATAACTATCTTTACCACGGGCCTCAGGCCCTGGCCAAGCAACTTTTTAAAAAGACACCAACGTGTGCTCAGACTTTAAAAAAATAAGTTAAAAAAGGTAGTTTTAAATATATATTTCAAGAAACCCCAGCACTTAACTTTAACTCAAGGCCCTACCTCACAAGCAAAAGAGCATTAAAAAACACACCACCTTTTGCACAGCATAAAATCCCCATTGCTTATCTCTAACTCCCCAACATTAAAAATACACCGCCATGTGCTCAGAGTAAGAAGAAAACAGGGCAGTTTTAAATACTTTTCAAGAAACCCCCACGCTTAACTTTTAAAAATAATTAAAAAAACCAAACAACCCCTGCCCATGTGCTCAAAAACCAGTTTTAAATACTTTTAAAAACCCAGGCCCAGTAACTCTTAAAACTCACTTTATACATATCCCATCAGTTTATAACAAAATACTTTTCAAGAAATCCCCACATGTAACTTTCAAAAATCATTTAAAAAAAAGACACTACCATGTGCTCAAACTAAAAAGAAAAAAACAGGGCAGTTTTAAATACAGCATATACTTTTTAAAAAGCCCAGGCCCAGTCACTTTTAAAAAGACAGTGCCATGTGCTCAGACTAAAAAGAAAAAAACAGGATAGTTTTAAACACACAGCATATACTTTTAAAAAGCCCAGGACCAGTCACTTTTAAAAAGGCACTGCCATGTGTTCAGACTAAAAAGAAAAAACGGCAGTTTTAAATACTTTTCAAGAAACCCCTTAACTTTTAGAAGTCATTTAAAAAAAAAAAACCCTTTGCCATGTGCTCAAAAACCAGACCATTTTAAATACATTTCAAGAAACCCCCCTCACTTAACTTTAGCTCAAGGCCCTGCCCCACAAACAAAAATTCAAGCCTTAAAACACATTGCCTTGTGATCAGGCTAAAATAAAAAACAGGCATTTTAAGCACATACACAC
>ML686089.1:0-14741 GCA_007922175.1 Pelusios castaneus
TTTGTTGATATTTGGCTCAGTTGACTAATAAGTTTGCCCACCACTGGGAGATAACATTAACCTATTCTTTTTAAATAGAGAAAAAGTTCACTTCTATTTAATTTGGCACCCCTTAAAGCCAGGCGCCCTAGGCGATTGCCTAGTTCACCTATATGGTTGGGCCAGCCCTGCCATCACCCCTATGTGTACCCCACAGATATGCTGGATGCTCTTTCTGTCCACCTGGCACAAATCTCACTCCACTCAGACTCTCCACCCTGCCCCACACATATCCTTCCTACAGATATCCTGCCAGATTCCCCTCTGCCCTGCACCTCAGCCCTGCCAGCAACTCTCCAAACGTATATTAAGGGCCCTGACATCCAGCACTCCCAACTCGTGCCCCCCACCAGACCCAGACCAGTGGACTGGGTGGGTTTGAGAGCTGGCACTTCCACCTGAGCCGCATCATCCACTTTGCTATTACTGTGCTAGCAGGAACCCAGCTAACACAAGTCTGTCTTGGTGGGGTGGCACGTTCCATGTAGACACGTTCCTGCTGCCGTGTAGATGTGCAGGCCAGCTAAGTTGCATTAAGGGATGTCAAGCTCATTTGCAGGGCTGGATTAAAAGCCTGTAGGGCCTGGGGCTGCCCACTCTTGTGCCCCCCCCCAACCCCAGTGATGGCACCACATTGGGGGTGGAACAGCACAGCACCACCAGCGCTGAGGGAGACAGAGTTTGGGGCCTGGTCAGTGCTGGGGGGCCAAGGGGGAGTAAGAGGCTCTGCACCCCAGGGGTTGGCCAGGTCCTGCTCCTCACCAGTGCTGGGGGGCTCCAGGGCTGACCAGGCTCTGGGTCCTGGTGGCACTGGGAGGCAAGGGTGGGGTATGCAGAGCCCATGGTCCAGTGGCTCTGTGAGGGGGGATTGGCCAGGGGCCACAGCGAGCACAGCACTCCAGGAGCGGTGGGGACTCCCTGTCCTGCTGGGAGTGCTCAGGGCATTGTTGGGCAGCCCCCTCCCCCTCCATAGGGGCAGTGCGGGGCTTGGGCTGGGCCACAATAGGCTGGGAATGGGGGTTGGGTGGACAGAGTAGCATGCTGCAGTGCTCCAGGAGTGGAGACTCCCCTTCTCCTTGGGAGTGTCTGGGGCAGAGGCAAGGCAGGGGGAGGGCAGCAAGGAGCAGTGGGGTGGCCAGAATTAGGACCATCAAGGTCAGATTATTGTGGGGCTCCCTTTTAGCCCGAGGCTTAAGCCGCTGCGGTAATCTGGCCCTGGCTATGGCGGGCCAGTTTTGATTTAAATGTACTTCAAGTGGGCCGTAAATACCATACATCAAAATACTACAGCACTCTTGTGATATTGTGGAGTGCTTTGTATGCAAAACTGCGCTCTGCAATATCACACTTTCTCTCTTTTGGGGAGGTAGTGGGGTCCTGCTGAATGCAGTCACTGGCTGGATGGAAGAGGTTCGTGGGCCACATGTTTGACACCCTTGGATTAAAGGCACCACCTAAGTGTTTCGTGTGTATGAACATACAGGACTTGAGTTAGAGGGACACTCAAGTTATAAAAGGAGTTAAGTGCATTGAGGAGAAGCCAAGGGAGGACATGAGAGAGGCAGAGCAGTCTAGCTGAATAAAAGCTGAACAGGGGAGGGGGTCTTACAGACCCCTAAGTACAATGTTGGTTTATATATTAATGGTTATTTAGTGAAAGCTGTATGGCAGCCAGAGACTTTGCTAGTTTGTACAGTTTTGGTTACAACAGAACTTCTGAAATAAACCTCAGAAAGGGAATTTTGGGTTTAAACTATTGCCTCTTGAGCATCCTGTGACCAGGGCCTCCTGGGATAACCTCCTGGACCTGCAAAGATCAGGGCAAGCTGCAAAACCGGGAGCCAAACTCCCCAAACACTGGCGGGTGGTACTTAAACCAGTCTCCCTATCAGTCACAACCAGGCTTCTGATTTCCAAGAAGTGGGACAAAATAGAAACAGCACCCTTTATTGCACTCTGGCTCCCACCTAACTGCACCGTCTCTTAAGGAAATAGGTTCTCCTGACCCCAAAGGGCCAGCCACACCACACAGAACAATATAGGTTTGGATCTTACCCAAAATACCACACTGGTAGCCAATCCTTTAGTAACTACAACTGAAGGTTTAATATAAAAAGAAAAGGAAACAAAATATGAGAGATGTTAAAGGGTTGAAATGAATCACACACATACAAATGATTTAGACTCCATGAAAAGCAGTTTGCAGGCTTGTTCTTCTGGAGTTTGCAGGTTTATTCCTCTGGTAAACACCCAGCACCCGAGTGGGCCTCAATCCTTTGTCTAGTCTCAGAGGAATAGTTCCAGAGATGGGTGTTGGCTGTAGACTGGGGACTTGAGAGAAGATGGAGTTGGGGCTGCTGCCTTTTATCACCTCTGGCCTTCTCCATGCTGCGTGCAGTTCTCTCCAATCAAAATGGAGTTGAGCCACATGTTCAAGTCATAGTGGCTCAACAGGTTTCTCCCTGGGCCCCTTGTACCTGGGAGCTTCCCTAATGGGCCATTAAGGAAACAATGGCTGTAGACATCCTGTCTGGGGAGTTTCTGAGAATCACACAGGTTGAAATGGCATAGATATAACAAACATATTCCTAACTTCTAATACAGATGCAATTCCTGCACATAAACCATGTAATCATTCCCAGCAAGTTACAGCCTTTCTATTGGTACCAAACATGGCGTAGTTCCTATGGATTATTGCAGTTATGAAATATTAATAAGAAATAGTATCATAACTGGTCCCCTAAATCTGGACAGCGTGACACATCCTCTCCAGCCATTCAAATCCTGACCCCGCCACCCATTATAAAAATACCCTGTGAGTCTGCAGCTCCTTGTTCATTAGGTCCCAGTATTTTCAGTATCAAATTTGCTCAGGTAACAAATAACTTCTTTTCCTTAGCAACCCCACTGCCACTTATCCCCAGATCTGAAAGGAGCTATTTTTCTCTTTCCTTCTCACACAAGACCAGCCAAACTCGGCCTTGAGTTACACCTAGCTTGCGTAGTCCTGTGGTCTTCAAACTCAGCGGCACATGGGTAGTGCTACCCTGTAACTTTCAGTGGGTAAGTAAAGCACAGATACAACTGCAATTTGGCAAATAATTCTAAAGATGCAAAATGAAAAACTTCTGAAGATAAAAATAGAAAAGTGGAGGGTCCAACTTAGACTTGAGTGATGTGGGGGTGAGCAGCGGCCACAGGAAGCGAAGTGAGTGGCGAGGGGGAAAGGGAAATAGTTGGGGGCTGGGGCCGTATCAGGAGCCAGGTGAGGTGTGCACGCACTGCTGAGAGCCCGTCAAGCTAGGAATGGGAAGTAGTGGGGTCTGGAGGGGTTTAGGAGTTGCGTGAGGTGGGGGGAATTTAGGGAGGCTTTAAACAAGTACACAGTCCCATTGCATTCACATGCATAAAGGATGGATGTAGTAAACATTTCTGTCAATGGTGCAAAAGAAAGAAAAAAATCCAACACCCTCTGTCCAATCAGAATTGGCTGTGCAGGCAAACAGGAGAACAAACAGTAAAAATTTACTTTTCACACTAAAGAAACTGAATACACTGAAGGAGCAGACCTCATTGATGAGTGAGTGCCATTTTTTACACGGCCACTCTTCAGATTGGAAATACGATTTAATTATTCTATTCCTCAGATTTGCCCTCCTGTGAGCTGTGCATAGTACCAGGCAGCAAGCTACAAAGATGACCTTCCTCTTCCTGGCAAATTCCAAAGGGGTGGGCCGTGTTAGTCTAGTTCAGCAAACCAAGCAAGGAATCCTGCAGCACTTTTAAAGAGGAACAAATGTATTTATCACATGAGCTTTTGTGGGTGAAATCCCACTTTGTTAGACGCTTGAAAATGGAAGTAAAGCTGCTAATTTTTCAGTTAGGACTCTGTCTTTCTGATAAGAGTGGACTTACTCAGTTTTTGCAGTGAAGTCCCCCCGGTTTGTTTCCCCAGAAGGGGGCTTCGGCGCCTGGCAGGAGCTAAGGGGGGGCACCAGTGCAACAGCCTTCTCTGCCTTGTCTTCCATTCTCTCGCATTGACTTTGAGAGTCTTCTCTTTGCAGGAGAGGCACAAGATGGGGTGGATGGCTGGATTCGCCAGTTTCGTGTGACCCCCACTCACGGCACCACATTGGCAGCCACGGTCAGCCTGCCTCATGAGTCCCCCACTTTCCCCTACCTAGGTTATGTCACCTGGAAGCTGGGATCAGGCCAGAGCCTTTTTAAATTTCCGGCCCTGCAGCACACCCAGGCACATGGCCCAGGCAGGAACAGATGGGGAAATGCAGCCACTGTGCTGCCTACCCTGGTGCACGCCACCCTGCTCCCCACTCTCATAGAATAATAGGGCTGGAAGGGACCTCATGAGGTCATCTAGTCCAACCCCCTGCTAAAAGCAGGACCACTCCCACTAAATCACCCCAGCCAGGGTATTGTCTAACCGAGCCTTAAATATCTCCAAAGACGGAGATTCCACCACTCCCTAGGTAACCCATTCCAATGCTTCACCACCCTCCTAGTGAGCAAGTTTTTCCTAATATCCAACCTCGACCTCCCCAGCTGCAACTTGAAACCATTGCTCCTTGTTCTGTCCTCTGTTACCCTCGAACAGCCTAGCTCCTTCCTCTTTGGAGCAGCCCTTCAAGTCGTTGAAGGTTGCTATCAAATCTCCCCTCAGTCTTCTCTTCTGTAGACTAAATAAGCCTAGTTCCTGCAGTCTCTCCTCATAAGTCATGTGCCCCAGCCCCCTAATCATTTTTGTTGCCCTCCGCTGGACTCTTTCTAATTTGTCCACATCCTTTCTGTAGTGGGGAGCCCAAAACTGGACACGGTATTCCAGATGCGGCTGACCAGTGCCAAATAGAGGGGAATTATCACATCCCTCGATCTGCTGGCAACACTCCTACTGATACAGCCTAATATGCCATTGGCTGTTGGCTCATATTCATCTTCCCGTCCACCCTAACCCCCAGGTCCTTTTCTACAGCGCTGCTACTTAGCCGATAGGTCCCCAGCCTGTAGCAGTGCATGGGATTTTTCTGTCCTAAGTGCAGGACTTTGCACTTGTCCTTGTTGAACCTCATGAGATTTCTTTTGGCCAATGCTTCAATTTGTCCGAGTGCTGCTGCTCAGAATGTGTGGGCAAGCATTAGAGCAAAGTTCATGGGAGGGGTGGGCTCTATTTAAAAAGCTTGAGAACCTCTTTAGTAGGTATCTCCAGTGTGGGTCGGCAAGAGGGCATCTCTCAACTGGGCATGGAGCCATGCGCCAGGTGGGCATCCAGGTACCATCCACATCTCCAATCTATGGGGAACCTAAGCAAGTTGACTGGCAGTCCCAGGAGCGGTCTGATCCACCACTCTCCCTCCCACTCCTGTTTACTGAACTCCTTGGCCCCTGATATTCAGCAACGGGAACCTGGAGGGGATGGGGAATGATGCGCCTTATCAGACAGGAGGAGACACTTTTTATGTGTCATCCTGACGTGGTCTGTGACTTTTTAAGGAGCCTGTGCCTTGGCTCATTTATAGGGAGCACGGAAAGTGAATTATTGTTCCTGTTATGGTTTTTAATGCAGATGGGTACGGAGGAGTTGTATTGCAACCAGACATGGAGAGGAGCGTGGGGCCTGTGTGCATGTAGAGCTAAACATGCCAGACCAGGATAATCCATGGTCGTCCACATGGCCAGGTTGCCCTTGTACCTAGGCAGTTGCTGATTGGAAACTGACCACTTCAGTTTTAGTCAGCAGCTGGGATGGCCCCAGGGGAGTACAGTTCCTTCCAGAAACATCATGTCCATATTTCCAAAATTTCCATTTCATGTGAAACTTCCACACTTCAAAATGTTTCACGTGAACTAAAAATTTCCAGGTTCAGGTGTATTTCTGCCCTGAGCCAGAATAATAAATAATCCTTCCTGTAAAGAAAATTGTAGTATGTTGATAGTGCGGCCACTGGTTCTTTGAGGATATTGAGATATAATGATCCTCCAGCCTATTCAATCACTGGTGTGTGTGTGTGTGTGTGTGTGTGTGTGTGTGTGTGTGTGTGTAATGGAAATTAAGTGTGTGATTATTTTGTTTATCGCTATCAAAAAAATTAATCTTGAAGAAGATGAAAGGACAAGATCAGATTGCTTTCCAAAATGTCTGCTTACATGCATGCATTTTTTTTCCCCATAGGCAATGGATATCAGGCATTTTTTTAAAAGAAAAGATGTGACGCAGGGAGAGCGGACAAGGAGTCAACAGGCTGAAGTGGAAGGTGCAGAGGGAACTTCCAGTAAGGAAACAGGAACAAGTGTCAGCCCACTGGATTTTAGTGAAAGCCATGAAGGTTCTGATTTAGGGGACATGGAAAACGGGCCCATGCAGCCAAAGTTAAAGCGTTACCCCTATGACACCTTTGGTTTGGGGAAACGCTCTTTTCAGTATAACTGGTTTGAAAATTACAAGTGGCTAGAATATTCTATTCAACAAAATGCAGCATTTTGTTTTGCATGCAAAAACTTTGGGGCAAAATACACCAGAGACAAGACTGATGCATTTTTTAACAGTGGCTTTAAAAACTGGAAGAGGGCACTGGATTCTTTCAGAGATCATGAAAAGTCAGCATTGCACAAGGCGAGCCTGTTGGCATGGGCGATTTTCAGAAATAGTAAGGTTCTTGTTGATGTAGAGCAGCAGTTAAATGTGGTGCATGGGAATGAGATCAGAGACAGACGAGAGTATCTCAGACGGATCATTGGTGTCACAACATTTCTGGGCAAACAAGGGCTGCCCTTTAGAGGTCATGATGAAACAGAAAGTCAAAATCAAGGAAACTTCGTCAAGTGTTTCAGTTTACTTACAGAATTTGATCCATTTCTTCAGAGTTACAAAGCCCCATCTAAAACTAGCTACCTCTCACCTGCCTCTCAGAATGAAGTTATCCGGTGCTGTTCAGAACAAGTAACTTTCCGAATAGTCAGTGAAATGAAGAGATCAGGAATGTATGCAATAATGGCAGATGAAGCAAGAGACAAATATAAGGAGCAGTTAGCCGTCTGCGTACGCTACGTTGTTCCAGTAACTGGTTTGGTGACAGAGCATTTCTTGGGATTCAGTGAATTAAAATGTTTTGATGAAGAATCAATCACGGAATCATTACAGAGCTGCCTGAGAGTTCATGGGCTAGATGATCTTCTGTGTGTGTCGCAAACGTATGCTGGCGCCTCTGTTATGAGTAGATCTAGTAGGGGTGTTCAAGCTAAATTTCAAAAATATCACCCAGAAGCGATTTACATCCATTGTTATGCACATGAACTCAACATGGTGCTATACTATTCCTGTAAGGCAATTAAAGAAGCATCTGATTTTTTTAGTACATTGGAAAGCGTGTATGCTGTCTTTAGTGCATCACTAATAAATCACAAGAGATTCAACGATGTTCAAGCTCAGCTAGGACTGAAGCAAAGGGAGCTGGTGCAGCTTTCAGACACTCACTGGTCCTGCCAGGTAAATTCTGTTAATGCGCTTATATCAAACTTCCCAGCTGTTATTCACTGCCTTGCAGATATTGAATCTTCAGCAGCCTCCGGTCTGTTAGGAAGACTATGTAAGTTGCCTACTGTTTACTGCCTTTTTATGTTCCAGTCTCTTCTAAGCACCACAGAGGCCTTCCATAAGCTGCTCCAAAAAGAAAACCTTGATTTGGCAAAAGCAATAGATGTCAAAAAAGCAGTATGCAGCACGTTACAGGACATGAGAACAAATGAAAAGGCAAAAGAGCTGTATGAGAAAGCCAGGGTGCTGTTTGTGAACAATGGCATAGACATCAAGGAAACAGCTCTGCAAAGGAAAAAGCAAAAACGTGTGGATGATTTCATTGTTGCAGCTGCAGGTGGTGCAAGTGAAGATATCAGTACACCCGACTATCTCAAGACAAAATTGTTTTATCCTTGTTTAGACCGGATGCTTTCTGAACTTGACCAGAGGTTCTCTAGCATCAAAGCAGAGCTAGTGATGAGAATTCAGGCATGCAGTCCACTCTCATAAAACTTTCTCTCCATACAGGACTTAAATACACTTGCAAATCACTACAAAATAGAACTGAACCCAGATGAAATTCCCATTGCTAAAAATTACGTGACACTCAAACACGAGAATGACAAAAAACTCAACATGACAGATGTGTACCAGCTGTTAGACCCTTTCTGCTTTCCAACTTTAAAGAAAGTGGTACAGGTTGCACTAACTCTCCCAGCAAATAGCTGCAGTTGCGAAAGATCATTCGGTGTTTTAAGACGTCTACACACCTGGCTGAGAAGCACGATGGGACAAGATAGGCTACAGCACCTTGCCGTGCTTTCGATTGAAAAAACTGCCCTGAAATCTGTGCCAGTGGACGCCATCATTGACCGCTTTGCTAACATGCGTAAGAGGAGATACGAACTGACGCTTCCTGGAAAAATATAAACGCCCTTTCCAAGTTTCTACAAAACATGGTTAATAAGTGGAAAGTTGTAAAAGTGACACCTCTTCAAGTCATTGCTCATGTCCCTTCCCAATTAGGTGTGCATGTACCTCCGTGCACAGGGCCAGAAAAGCTACCAGGACCGAGGAATAATGAGGTAAACCACCTCAGAAGGCAGTTCTTACCGCAGCATGAGTGGTCCCCGCACCTGGATGTGACTTCTTGGATTTTTCCACAGCTGGGGTCATCGCCACATTGACCTTTTTGAAGATCAATCAATAGAAACGCACGTATCCACTCTACTGCTCTTTCCGGGGACCCGGGAGCGGCTCCCTGTCGGACACTTTCCTGCTGAGGTGGTCAGGACCCCCATGTATACTTTCCCACCAGTGTCCCTGATACACAGGGTTGTGCTGAAGATCAAGAGGAACAAAGCAGACATCATCCTTATCACAGCAGCATGGCCACACCAGCACTGGTACAGTTTGCTGTCCAACCTTTCGGCGGTCTCACCACTGGAACTGCTGAGGAGACAGGATCTTCTGACCCAGGAGAATGGCCAGCTACTGAACCTGAACTCCCTGCACCTGATGGCATGCAGGCTTCGTGGCTGAGTGTGGAGGAGAGAACCTGCTCATCCCACGTCCAACACGTTCTGCTGGGCAGCAGAAAACCTTCCACACAGGTTGCATAGTGAGTCAAGTGGAAGTGTTTTACTATATGGACCCAGGGTCTGTCTCCCAGATCCTTGCCCATACAGGCAGTCCTGGAGCGCCTGAGGCACATGAAGCTCCAGGGCCTAGTCCTTGCTTCTCTTAAAGTCTGTTTGATGGCTATATCAGCCTTCCATCAGCCCCTGAGTAGAATATCTGTCTTTTCACAAGCTATGGTCTCTAGATTCCTAAAGGGGGTGGAGAGGGTCTACCCCCAGGTCTGTAACACTGCCTCTGTGGGACCTTAATTTAGTCCTCACTACACGAACAGACCCACCATTTGAACCTCTGGCTACATGCTCACTACTAAAGACTAACAGATTTATCTATCGCATGAGCTTTCGTGGGAGAAAATCCCACTTCATCAGACCTGCATCTGATGAAGTGGGATTTTCCTCCCACGAAAGCTCATGCGATAGATTAAATTTGTTTAGTCTGTAAAAGTGCCACAGGACTCTTTTTCTGCAATAGACTTAACATGGCCACCCCTTTGGAACATGTTCAGTACTGGTGATCTTGGAAGGTATCCTTCCTAAAGGATATCATCTTGGCCAGGAGGGTCTCTGAGATCAGGGTCCCGGAGCCCCCCTACACACTCTGTTTTATAAGCACAAGGTGCAGTTGAGGCCTCACCCAGCCTTCCTGCCTAAGGTTGTGTCTCCGTTTCATTATATCTTTCTTCCCAAAACCACATGTGGCGGAGGAGGACTGGAGATGGCACATGCTGGATGTCAGGAGAGTGCTGCCTACATCGAGTGGACCAATCGACCCAACTCTTTGTGGCCATCGTGGACCCGATGAGGGGCCAACCGGTGTCAACCCAGCAGATATCCTCTTGGATCACCACCTGCATTAGGACCCGTTACCAACGAGCCAAGGTGCAACTCCCTGGACTGGTGACAGCGCACTCAACTAGAGTCCAAGCCTCATCTGTGACTCCTCATGCAGGTTCCAGTCCAGGAGATCTATGGAACCACCACGTGGTCATCGGTGGAGTCACAGTGCGCCATCGTGCAGCAGGCCAGGGATGACGCACCCTTCGAGAAGGCTGTGCTGCAGGCTGCTTGACTCTAACTCTGCCCACCATGAGGCTTGTGACTCCCCTAATTGGGAAGGGACATCACCAGCAATGACGTGAGGAAGAGAAGAGCAGTTCCTTACTAGTAACTGTGGTTCTTTGAGACATCTGCACCCACCCTCCGTCCCTGCTTTCTGGATTTAGCATTAAGAAGGGACTAAGCGTTCCTGTGGGGAAGATGGATCTTATATGGGAATTGTTTATTTTTTAACTGTTTAAATTCGCTCCAATGATATTAAATTTTTTCAGGTTTGTAAATGCATCCAGCACAGCGTGATGCCTTCTGACACGTGGGCCTGAGCCTGTGCTGGGGGAGTGGGGATCAGGGCTGGGGGGGTTGGAGCCCTACATCCTTTTCCTATTAGCAACGCCCCTGGGGTCAGCTCTGCACTTGGTGCTGAACTAGGCTGACCAGCGAGCAAGTGTGAAAAATCAGGCAAGTGTTAGGGAGTAACAGGTGCCTGTGTAAGGAAAATCTCCAAATATTGGGATTATCCATATCAAATGAGCACATCTGGTCATTCTACGCTGAACTCAAGGATAGGACTGGCTCCTGGCCCATGGAGTCTGCAAGGGGTCCGGTTCTCTTAGCAACATTTATGGATATCTTGCTGATGCTGGAAGATGTGCAGTATCTGAGGGGCGCACGAGTAGATTCCCCTGCAGAAGGGCTTGGGAATAGGGTGCAGTCACTCCCCCTCACCTGCCCTGATTGCAGGGTGTTGTGGTGGAGGCCCCAGGACCGTGTTCTGCAATCACGGTGCAGACAGTCAGGATTTCAGTGCTTCAGAGTCTGCCCTCCATGGGTCTCCATGGACCACTACAGCCACCTCCTGGTTCTGGCCACACAGCCTTCAACACCCCTGCTCTGCTCACACTTCTCCCCACCGTGAGACCACCTGGCTGGGTCACCCGAAGGACCAGGCACCCTGCCTTGCAGTCCAAAGTGATTCCTGGCCAGTGTGGAAGTGAGAGGGGGTTTCATTAGATCTCAGGATCACAGTGTAGACGGACATTGCTAGCAGCTTCATTAGGAGACGTAGCAGCAATCCCTCTAGGAGCCTCATCCTTGGGCTTTGCTCCCCAGCGCACCCCCCATCGGGCACTGGCTTTTCCTTCCATGCAACCAGTTATCCCTTCCCCAGAGATGTCTCTTTGCCCCTCCCCGGTCCTTTGTTTCCTTCCTGGGCCAAGTGATCACACTTCCTGGTCTCCACCTACCACAACTTGTTCCGACTGGTTGGGCCAGGGCAGAGGGTCCTAGCCACGTCTGTGTATATGTGACTGGGGAAGACCCATCCACCCTCAAGTAGTCTCTCAAATGATCACACAGCTGCGTTCCATCACCGAGATCCATGTGTAACATATGGGGAAACTGAAGCACATGCATCACGCAGAGAAAACCCCAAGACTATCCCTGCTTCATTACACCATCTTTGAAAAGCTTGGGGGACAGGAGACTGAGGACAGCTGACAGATCCCAGTCTTCTGGGCAAGAAAAACCAGCACTGTGCAAAACACAGTAAAAATGATACTGCAAACTCAGAAATGCTGAGCTGGACCTGTCATCCTATATAGTGACAGGCTGAGGGCAGCCAGATGGTGACACTCTCCTGTTGTAGCAAGGTGAAAATGAATGGCAGTAGCCAGCTGAGAAAGGACAGCTGTACTTCTCCATCTTCAAGTATCTAAGCAAGTGGGGTTTTCTCTCACAAAAGCTCATGCGCTAAATAAATGTATTAGTCTCTAAAGGTGCCATTCGACTCCTTGTTTGTTTGGCTTAACTAGACTGACACGGGTCCCCCTTTACAACTAGATATTTCTGAGTTATGAACAACCTCCATTTCCTGAGGTGTTCCCGAGGTTCAGCTGTATTAGCGTAATGCAGTTCTTCGCCCACCTTCTTCATTCTGCTGCGATTTTGAGTCTCCACTAGGAGGCAACATTACACAGTGCACCTCCCTCTCCTGACTCAAGAACAGAATTGTGTGTGTAACTCCAAGGAGTTCCAAGCCTGCACGCATGCCAATGAGTTATCAGTTTTTTGCACCGGTACGGAACCCGTTATCCAGAGATCTCAAGGCGCTTTCCAGAGCAAGCGAGCCGCCAACCTCCATCTCACAGAGGATGAAATTAAGGCAAAGATCATAACCAGCAAACACCCGGCCATGTTCACATAGCGGCAGATGACTAGAAGTCTGGGATTCTGGCCCAGTCCTGTGTTTTAACCATTATACACCTGTCTCCCAGAGCTGGCTTTGAAGTGTGTGCTCTGACCACTCGACCTCACTCCCCCAGCCCTGGAGATAGAACTCAGGAGTCCAGGACCCTCCTCCTTTTAGTCACAAAGGGTACGTCTACACCAGAGCCTTAGGTCGATTTAAGGAAGGTTAAGTCGACCTACAGACTGCTGCGTCCACCCTGGGCTTTTATTAAGTTGACTTAAGCGCTTCCTTAAGTTGACTTAGTAACACCACTTCTTACGGACGACTTAACACTTAAATCAACCTTATTAAATCGACTTAAGACAGTGTAGACGGGGAAAGCCTTTAAGTCGACCTAATTGGCCTCCGTGCCTGCTCCCAGGGCTATTCACAATGCACCACTCCTCCGTCGACCTTGCACCTTCCAGTGTGGACGCAGGCAGTCGGCAGGAGTGTTCAACAAGGACTCTCTAAGTCGACTTAACAAGGTCGATTTTAAGTCGACTTTAAGTCGACTTAACAGAGCCTCCAGTGTAGACGTACCCAAAGAGAATTAGTAACATTCTCATCACTACATAAAAACCAGCAAGGACTGTAGTAGAAGTCAAATTAATTACTTGCTGAGTGAGCCCTTCACCTGGGGGAGAAGAGGCAATGAAAAATCCTTCCTGCTTTTCTTCCTCACATCACTCAAGGGACATTCAATATCAAAGTGATTCTCCTCTGGAGGAAGATAAATGCCTTCTTTAAAGAAAAGGCGGAGGGGTGGGAAGAGGGTTCCGTAAGGATGTTTTTTTTTCACAAATAACAGACATGACTGAGAAAGAGATACGGGTCTGGAGTACCTCTGCTCCCCCTTCAAACATTTTTCAGTATGTGGGAGGGAAGGCACAGCTGGTGCATTCAAAGTTGGACACATCTTCCATTCAAAGGAAAGGGAGATGAATGCTCAACAGGGTCCTGATCTCACGTGGTTCATCGAGGTGAGGGGTCAACAACTCCAAAGATCAGAGGAGCCATTAAAAAAAATTCCTTCAGTAAACAAACCAAACACAGAGTCCGGGGGCACTTTTAAAGACTAACATTTTATTTATCACATGAGCTTTGGTGGGAGAAAATCCCACTTTGTACCAAGTGTTTTGAGAGCCCCAATGGGTGTAGCCTCCTGGTGGGGGAGGTAAGGGATGCCTGCCACAGGGTCCCCAGGAGGGGGGAGCCCAGAACCAGGAGCAGGCCCCCTGCCAGGTACCCTGGTGGGAGGGCAGAGCCTGGAGATTGGTGCAGTCGCCCGCAGGGTCCCCCGGTGGGGGTGGAACCACAAGGGGACAGCCAAAGAGAAGCATTCGGCTCCAGAGCTGCAGTTGCAGCCCCCTGATCTAGGCAGTGCTACAGTGTGAACAGTTACATTTCTAAGCAGGGCTGGCCCGACCATATAGGTGAACTAGGCGGTTGCCTAGGGTGCCAGGCTTCAAGGGGCACCAAAGTAGATGGAAGTGAATTTTTTCTCTGTTTTTAAAATCTTCTCTTATAACATGGGGGAGGGAGGCGCCAAAGTCAGTTTGCCTAGGGTACCAAAATCCCTTGGGCCAGCCCTGTCTCTAAGTCCCCAAGACTGCTGCGACACCCTGTTGCCAAATCTCATGCTATATTAGGAACTCTCCTGTTAATTACTGATTATATGTAGCTAGGAGGTGTTATGGGGAAATCAGCCCCTCGAGAGTTCCTTGCCTAGCGGGGATCCAATACACCAGGCAAGAGCAGTTTATTCTTGATCAAGAGGTGCCTCTCTCTCTGCAGGCTTAACAGGAGAGAAGGACCCCGTACAGAGCGTTGCCTTCCTTTTTATAGTTACAAAATGAACAGAGACTCATTAACACCACTTTAAAGTAATGGGTTCTCTTGTTACATAGTTTCTTCTGTAAAAGCGTCACTCATGCAGCTCTCCTTAAAATGCTAATTGGGTAATTGGCTTAACTCGCTTCAAGGGCCCGGCAGAAACTGCTCTATAAGCACCTCAATCAACATTCCTGCGAGTTAACACTTATTCAACAATGCAGGAGGTTCCCCACAGTCGGGCATCGAGTCCTCCCCCTCCCTACGTTCCTTTTACCATGGGGTCTGCAGCTTTAATCACACGCAGAGTACAATATCATTACAAGGGAAAATAATAATCCCGCAACATTCCCCCCTTTGTTCCTAATAATAACACACTAATTAGGAACACTAAGCACATTCTAGCTCCATATCCCAA
>ML686089.1:24741-47310 GCA_007922175.1 Pelusios castaneus
CAGAGTACAATATCATTACAAGGGAAAATAATAATCCCGCAACAGAGGTTAAAAATCACATGTATTAATTCGAGACGTTCTAGGAATATTATTATAGAATCTTGGATGATGGAAATATTTTGCTACATTAATTTTGGGTCATCCCTTTTTCACCTATTACTTTGCAAAAGTGCAGTGCGCATCCTGCAGGGGTGGGTGCACGTGCCTTGCCTTCCAGAGGGAACGTGTCAAGGCAATGAGGGAGTGAGCAGCTGCACGTGTGTGTAGTTGTGAGGGCTATGACACATGCATATTGGAACTGAACAATCCAGGCCGACAGTATAGTAACAGTTTTATTAGGAGAAATATTTTGGATTTCCTGAAATGACGCAGCTGAAATACAAATGATGCTATTGAAAGTAAATTTTAATGTAGGTTTGAGGGAAGAACCCAAAAAAGAATGTAACTCATTCCATTCTTAAATATGTATTTAGATGCTTGGTTTTGAAGTACTCTTCAAATGTAGTTAAAGATACTCTTCTATTTACACCTTGCATAACAGCATTTTCTAAATGGGAACAAACTCTTTTCTTTCTCTCCCTATTCTACACTGAGATTTCTCAGGGGTAGAAATTCTGACAGGAGTGACTGATCCCCCTCTGTCACCATCTGCTAGCCCTGGGCTGGGGGATGGAGAAAGTGGAGGGGCAGCAGAAGAGTCGAGCTGTCTGTCGGTATCTCCTACCATATCATCCTGTGCTGGGAGCCATTTGTCGCACTGCTCCAGGGTAAGGCAAACACATGGGGAGAGGGGAAAAAAGCTGGCTGGGCTCTTTCCTGTGTGTGGATCCCTCTAGCCCCTCATTTACACAGCCCCCAGCTACTAAATACCCTTCCCCCCCACTTTCCACCCTCCCCGCATCACGCTGAGACCAGCTCTCCCGACAGGCTGAGGCTGCACTACAGAGCAGCCCGTATAGAAAGGCCCCAGCACTCTCCCCCCCTGCCCACTATGGCCTTTTCACTCCCCACCAAGGGCAGAGACTCCCCCTGGCAGGAAATGCTTGGAAGACCCCCTCCCTGACCGCCCCACCCTGCCCCATGCCCAGCAGCTGGCTCCCCCCACGAGCTTCTGTGCCCTTCTCCTCTCCCCGCCTGGCGAGGCCGGCCCCACCATATAGGTGAACTAGGCGGTCGTCTAGAGTGCCAGGCTTTAAGGGGTTGTCAAATTAGATGGAAGAGAACGTTTTACTCTATTTCTAAAAAATGCATTAATGTGTTATCTCTTGTAACGCGTGGGGGGGTGCCAAAATCATAGATCGCCTAGGGTGCCAAAATCCCTTGGGCCGGCCCTGCCCTGGTGCTGGGAACTGAGAAGGAACGGGGTGTAGGACGGGCAACTGATACCCTTAAGCAGTGCTGTCCTGTGGGGGGAGCGGGGCCCAGGGCCAACTGGCCTAGGCGGGGCCCCGCCCCCCATGCTGGAGGGGAGTCGGGCCGCTCCACCCCGCTCCCGCCCCAGGGAGCCAGCCCAGGCGTGGAGCCTGAGGCTGCCGGCTCCAGCCCCGGCCCCAGCAAGGGGGGCCGCTGGTGGGGAGAGCCGGCCGCAGCCAGGACCTCAGGCTGCTGCGGCCGGTGCCCCAGCTGGGGACCCGAGGCCGCTGCCAGGAGCCAGTTCCAGCCCAGTGCACCCCACCAGCGAGGGCTGGCCCTGGCCTCAGGGGGCAGGCTGGCCCAGAGGCTGGTCCCAGCCACCTGCCCCACCCCTGGGCGTGCCTGCTCTGCCCCAGGTAGCAGGGATGAGTGTGGCCGTGGGGGGGCCTGCACCCCGCTGGGAGCGGGACAGTGCGGGGCCCGCGTAACTGCAGGGCCCGGGGAGTTCGCCCCGTTTGCCCCCCACTCCCTCAGGGACAGCCCTGCCCTTCAGTCCAACCCCTGGGAACAGGACCAGCGGCTGGTTAGCGCTGGGAGGGGACAATCTATGCCAGGCGGGTGTCACTGTCAGGGACAGAGATTCATTCGGTTTGGGCTGGGACTGGGCAGATGATCAGGGGAGCCACATTTCTATTCCCTTTATTGTAACCAGTATAGAAATAAGGGCGGAGGGTCCCGGAGAAGGTGTCAGTGAAAGTGAAGACACGGGACCTGTCCGTCACATTGTAAAATGAGACCTCGCCTGCCTCATAGTCCAGGAAAATCCCCACCCGGCTGGGCTTGATGCTCACGGGGAGGGGAGTCAAGGGGGCAGTGCAGGCAGAGTATTTCCCATTGCTCAGCCGCATGACCCAGTATCCATTCCCAGGTGTGAGTGTGATCTTCCCCTTCCTGCTCACAGAGTCCCTACAGACACCCAGGTCCCATTCAGGCTTGTTGCCCACTTCCACCTCCCAGTAACGCCTCCCACCCGTGAACCCCTCCGCTCCCAGAACTTCAAGGTAAGTGTCAAATCTCTCAGGATTGTCGGGCAGATCCTGGCATGTGTGTCCCTGTCTTGCACGTTTCCGATCCTCAGACAGGACGAGGTTGGGATGAGCTGTGTCTGGATCCAGAGTCACGCCCACTGGGGAGAGAGTCAGAGTCAGGGCCGGGCAGGGGCTGGTCACAGGGATTAAAGGGAAATTAACCTGCGTCCCTGTTAATTGCTGTGGGAGAGGGGATGGTTGTTGTCATTGTCAGGACCTGTCTGCCCATGAGAGTAGACAGTGAGGGGAAGGATAGCAAGATTGGAGAGGTGGGGCAAAGAGATGTGGGGGGAAGTGGAGGGGACAGGCTGATGCTGAGAGAGGAAAGGCAAAGGGGAAGGGCAGGGACAGCTGGGAGCAGAGGGGGGACAAGGGAAGGGGCCTGGAGCAGCGGGGTTGAGCAGATGGAGAGGCATCAAGGGGAACGGGGAAGGGCAGGCTCTGGGGATGGGGAGGAAGAGAACGGGTGGGTGCAAAAGCGGGAGGGAGCATGTGCTGGGGGCAGAAAGGGGGGATGGGACAGGTGAAAGGAGGAGGGGGGAGTGGGTGCCCTGGGCAGAGATGGGGTGAAAGGAGGGTTGGGCACCAAGAAGTCATGGGTGGGGGGCAGAGGGTAGTGAAGGGAGGGGTCCAGTAAGAAGTGAGTGGTTGGGGGGGGGGTGATCAGCAGAAGGGTAAAGGGGGGAGAGAAAGAGCAGGAAACGAGGGGTTGAGCAGAGGGTCAGAAACAAGGAGGACAGAGGAGGGGCTGGCACCAGGGGCAGAGGGGAGGTGAGGAGAGTGGCGGGGGGGCACATGTAGCAGACGGACAGAGGCGGGTGAGAGGCAGGACAGCAGAGGAGAGTGAGGGGTGATGTGAGCACAAGGGGAGGGAGACATGGGAGCAGAGAGGGGAGGGGGAGGGGGAGAGGTGGATGCCAGGGGGAAGGGAGTGGTGGTGGGTCCAGGGGCGAGGGATGGGCAGGCGCCAGAGGGCAGTGGAGAAGCAGGAGATGGGTGGGCACCGGGAGGCAGAGAGGGGTGAGGGAGGAGCAGGCCCTAGGGAACGTGTTGTTTTGGGGTCACATGTGGCTGATCTGTTGCTAAGAGAGATTGATCCCATCCCTACACACCTGCCAGGCAGCCCTGCCCTAGAGGGCACAGCTGGGATGCTCCCTGCCGGCCAGCCCCACCACGGGCACCACCTTCCAGCCAGGCAAACCCCACAGCCAGCCCCTCCCCCAGGGCATGGGCAGGGTGTCTGGGCTGGGCTCACTGGGCAGGGCCTAGGCACTGGGGGATGAGGCAGTGGGGAGGGTAACTGGGTGCTGGGAGGACAGGGGCCATTACTAATGAGGCCGGGGCAGTGGGGAGGGGAGGGGGCATTTCCCCACTTCCTGCCTCCTCCATCGGGGAGAAACTGGCCTGGGTGCCAGTCCCAGCTCACACCCGCGTAGTGCGGCTTCACTTGGTGTTTGCACCAGGGGCCGTCACCCCTCCCGGCACTGGTTACAGGTCAATAATTACAGGATCATGTGTTTGGCACATGAGACTTCACAGCGGCAAACTCCCCATTTTCTCCCTGAGCTGGGGGAGAGTGTCCTGAAATCTCCAGCATTTTCTCCCAGGCTGGAAAGCGCTGAGGAGACATCTCAGGGGGAAGCAGTTGTGGGGGATGATCAAGGCTAACGTGGGAAGGAAGTGTCTCCCAGCCTTAGCTCTGGAGTCACACCCAGGCTCCATAATAAACACCCCCCTTGCTCCTCCCCTGGGATAATGACTCGGGCGCGCCCCCCCCGGCATTGCCAGCAGGGTGTGCAGGTCCCTCCATGGAGATCTCTGGCCCGTGGCGTGATCCTGCCCAGGGAGGCTGCAGGGCCTGTGCACTGCTCAGACAGCTGCTCCAGGCTGGGGCTGCCTGGACGCTCCCCCCAGAGTTTCTGGGGGACCCTGAGTTTTACCAGCGTTTCTGCTCCTGTCCCAGCTCTGTGGAGCTGACAGGCTGCACCTGCTGTGAGAGCCCTCACTGTGCACACGGGGATGTTGTCTGTGTCTACATCCCCTTCGTCCCATTGCTGGGATGGGACCAGCAGCCCCAGGGCTCCTCCCTGAACCCCCCAGGGCAGGGGAGCGAGATACCTTGGCCTCCTGGGCCATGGGGCCTCCTGGCACCGATTCCTGGGTCAGCGTGAAAGTGTGTCTGCCCTCAGAGCTCTGTGCGCCTGGCAAGACTCAGCTGCGCCCCTTGAATCTGAGACCAGGGCTGTAACTCACCCACCCCGCATCCTGGGAGGAGAGGGGGCCTTGGTGCTCCCCACACTGCTCTGGGCCTGGATGCAGCCAGAGCGGGTGCCCTGAGCTGTCGGAGCCGGCACTGATGGGGCAGGAGCACCGGGGGTACTGGACACTGCTGAGGTGTTATGCTAATGATTCTAGTGCAGAACAGCTCAGGGCAAGCCCGCAGTGGCCAGCCTTGTCCAGTCCAGTCTAACCCAGACCATTGCTGGGACGTCTCTGCACTCCTGGGGGAGTGTGGGTGGGTGTGAGGGGGAGACACGCCAGATTTCCCTGCTGCAGACAAACAGAGTGCCTAGACCAGGGTCCCTGCACCGTCTTTCATTTGCGAGAGTCCCAGGAAAGCTGCATTGGGTTAATTTAATTTGCTTTAAAAATGATGCGACCCCAGTGCCAACCCGTGTGACTCTCCCAGCTCTGTGTGGACCGGGCTGATTGGGTTTAGCTTCGTGTTGGTTAGGAACCAGCCTGAGCTGAACCGGACTCAGCCCCGGCCAGAGCGAAATCCGGGAGTCTGGGCACAAACTGGATCTGTTAAACTGAACTGCTCCTGGAACGAGGCCGAGGGATGGGCTTGGGGATGGGGAGTGGGTTTCTCCAGGTCTCGGCTGGAGTTAATGTGCTGCTCTCAGCCCCTCCCTGTGGTGTTGTTATTGCTCTTTCTCCCTCCTTGGGGCTTTATCCCCACCAAAGGCTGTCCCCTCTCCCAGCTCTGAGGCACGGGGTAGGATGCTGAGGGTGCTGGGAGGTGCTGCAGGCAGCAAATCTCCCCCTGGGGAGAGAGCTGGAGTCACCAACACAAGACCCGCTTCAGTTACCTGCAAATCCTTGGGCTCTTCTGAGTCCTGGAACCAACCAAGAGAGAGAGAGAGGTGAGAATTCACCCAGAGCAGGGGTCACGTGTGAACAGGGGCCTCCTCCCACAGCACCAGCTCTGCACAGCCTCCCAACACAGCAGAGTTCAACAGACTCCAACTCCCCGTCGTCTTCTCTGTCCCACATTCTCCTGCTGATTTTCTCTCCTGGGCAGATCATTTCTTACCCACCCACTCACCCACCCAGGTGCTGCTCCACACCAGGGAACAGGCTGGATCCTCACCTCTCTCTGCAGCCAGCCGCTCTGGAAGGAAAGAGAAAAACCCAGTCACTAGTTTCGTTCCCTGGTACCAGGACTAGAAATCACAGCTTTCTGTTCAATGATGGGATAGAGAAAATGGCGACTGAGGACAAGAACCCGGCTTTTCACAGGCATTTCATGACCTGAAGATGCAGAGGGGCCCCTGGGATGTTCACAAATGCCAGAACATGTGAGGTGCCTGACTCCTATGGACACCAATGGGAGTTTTGTGCCTGACCTGCTTTGGGGCTTCTGAAAATCTGATGTAAATCAACAGAGTCTTTGTTTTTCTGCAATAGACTAACACGGCTACCCCTGTGGAACCTGACTCCATGGAAGGCACTGAATACAGCTGTTTGAACTGGAAATTCCATCAGTTTCATGAAACAAATTGCACAGATCCAGGCAGACATCATCTATGCGATAAATAAATACATCTTTTTAAAAGTGCCACAGGACTCTGTTGTTTTTCTGCAATAGACTAACATGGCCACCCCTTTGGAATTTGATGTAAATCAGTGCAACATGCTGCACGCCCCACACACCCCAGTAGTGTGAGCTGTGTATCTTCCCTGTTCATCGGGTCGCCGTTTTAATCTAGTTCAGCAAAACAAACAAGGAGTCCTGCGGCACTTTTAAAGATTAACAAATTTAGTTAGCGCATGAGCTTTCATGGGAGAAAATCCCACTTCATCAGATGCTTGAAGATGAAGAACTTACAGAATGGGAGGAAAATAAATGCAGGGAAATGTAAGTCATAGGATCAGTCAGACTTACAGCAAAGCAAAGGAGCTGGTTAGATTCCAACAGTGTGGAATAACGTATTAGAAGGAGGGTCAGTAGAGAGAGGGGAAAGTCACTTACTGTACCGACAAAGCCAGTTCAGATTTCTCTTCAAGCCAACCTTGCAACGTAATGGTGTGGGTTAATGCCACGTATGTCATTGGAGGTCTTTTTGGAATGCCCCTGGCAGGCTCTCCGCTACTGTTATGGTAGCTTGTGTCCTGTAACATTATGCATGTCTAAAAATATGAAGCATGTCCCCAGAGGTACTTCATATGGCTCAAGTGAGGGCAGGTGGTGAGAATTGCACTCACACCCAGAAGAAATAGTCCTAAAAGAACAATGCAGCTCACGTACCTCAACCCAAGAGGGAAAAGTCCCCTGACCATAAGAAGGGTGGACAAGGGGGTTTAAAAAGAGAAAAAGACACACTTGGAACTGTTTAGGTCCTTTGCTATGGATTCTACCTTTAAGCAACACAAAGAACTGAGCCCTGCCCAAATGAGAGAAGGGGCAGAGACTGGCTAAAAATCATCACAGCCAAACTTGAGTGGTGAGCTGAACGTGACTGAAACAGCAAAAAAATGAGAATCCTACGGCATCTTATAGACTAACAGAATTTCTTCAGCCTAAGCTTTCGTGGGCTATAAGCCTCTTCATCAGATGCATGACTGAAATGGCGATTTTAGTTTAGAACACGAATTATCTTTTTTTTATTGTGATTCTCGCCGGATTAACTATCTGATTCGGTGTTTATCTGACGTATACTCACGTAGAATCATGTTTTAATCAATCAGATGAGCATGGCGGAGCATTTCCCACCGCCCCAATACAATGAGGGGACCCGGCAGCAGCGTCCCTTACCCAGGAATCCTGTCACAGCCCCCTGGAGATCGTTCTCTCGAGGGAAATCCCGGATTCTGTTCTCCAGCGCAAGGAACATGGGTGCCAGATCAGAAGGTGTCGCCTTCTCACCCCTGTAGGGACACACGTGCGTTTATTTCTCTCCTACCCTGGCCCTAAGTCCCCGCTCCCCACAGCCAGAAAGGGGAGCAGGTGGGAGCTGGGCCACTGGCAGAGCTAACAGCGCTGAGACCTCTGCTGTCCAGGGAATTAAGGGTCTGTGCAATTTGCCCAGAGACTGGCAGCCTCTCTCTGTCCAAGAGAGAAAACACAGCCTGGGCAGTGCCAGCCCCAGCTCCCCTCACACCCAGCCTGGTCCATGTTCCCCACCAGGCCACCCCAGGACTGAGAGAGGGGCCCGTTCTCCAGGCCCAGAGGCCCCCAGCTTCTCCTCTCAGCCTCCAAGGGGCCTGGTCTCAGCTCTTTCCCCACAGGCCCCTGGGCCCCCCTCACATGGGACAGAGCTGGGGGAAGCTCCCAGCCCCATTAATGATCCCCGGAGCCAGCCCGGCCCCAGGGAGGGTTCTCAGCCCAGAATTGTGGGGCAATCCCCTCCCCAGGACGGGTCACACAGACCCAGATCCAGCAGCTGCAGGGTAATGGGGAAGGAGGGGGGCTGGATCCAGGGGGTGATACCGTCCCACAGTTGGGGCGCTGGGAGCTGGATCTATGGCTGGGTTTCTGAGCCTCTTCCCAGCATGACCAGGCATGAGGGGCAGATGGAGCCTGGACGTACCTGCTCACGACACTCCTGATACCCTAGAAGGGAACGAGAGACAGAGCAGAGAGTCAGTGCCCACAGTCCAGCCCGGCCCCTGCCCCACACGTATCACTCTGCCTCTCACAGCCCCAGCTCCACAGGCTGCTCGCCAGTGGGGTGGAGGCACTAAATGGCTGGTGGGAGCAGGTTCCTTTCACACCAGCTGCTCTGCAGGGATGGCCGGGCCCCTGCGCTGAGCCCGGTGCTGAAACAGCCTTTCACCAGCCTCCCCATCGCCCCGACGGCCCAAACTCCTGTCTCTCTGCAGCCCCATCTCTCTGGCCCTGCAGCCCCCCGGCCACACTCTCTGCACAGAGTTACCCCGGGAGCCCCAGTGACTCAGGGGCCGTCCCCTCCCTGCACTGGGCTCCAGGCACATCTGACACCGTCTCACCTGCAGCAATTCAGGCGCCGGCTGCTGACACTTCCCCTCCAGCTCCGTGATCAGGGCGCTGAGCCGGGAAATCTCCTTGCACAGGTGGGTGGCGTTTTCCTCCTGCCTCCTCCCGATCTCCTCGTCCAGCTCTCCCAGCCGGGCCAGCAGGAGGCGCTCTTGTTCAGCCACGAACTGGTGTAGCTGCTCACACTGGGACACCACCAGCTGCCTCTCCACCGCCGTTTGCCTCTGGGGGGCACCGAGAGACATAGGGCAGGGACGGGGGAGAGCAGAGCATCATGGGAAATGGCACAAAGCCTTGGTCAGGCTGCACAGAGTGTTTCATGTCACCTTTTTGCCAGTATAACTGTGTCTGCACTAGGGCTCTGGCCAGGAGTAAAAAAATGTCACCAAAAATCATTCCTCAGCCCCCATCACGATATCAGTAACAGTAGCTCAGGCCTTGGTACAGGACAATCCCCAAACCATCCAATGGGATCACTGGAAACATCTGTCAGTCAAACCCTGGGATGAGCAAAAGTCTTCCCTTGCTCCACCCTCAACCCTGTGACACCGGTGCACACTCAGCAGTTTTACTGTCCTCTCCCCACTCCACCGTGCCAGAGAGGCAGAGCTACAGGCACCAGCTACCCAGCAGGGACACAGAGGGTGCATCTACACTTACAAATTAATTCGACTTAATTTACTCCGCATCTACTCTGGGCTTTCCTTAATGCAACTTAATTTACTCCGCGTCTACACTGGGCTTTCCTTAATTTGACTTAATTTACTCCGCATCTACACTGGGCTTTTCTTAATGCAACTTAATTTACTCCGCGTCTACACTGGGCTTTCCTTAATTCAACTTAAGCTGCTCCTTAAGTCAAATTAAGGAAAAGTTAGTTCGAATTAATAACACCTCATTTTAATTCGAACTAGCGCTTAAGTTGACTTTATGAAGTCGACTTAAGCCAGTGGAGACGTGGAGTAGTGCTTAGGTGGACCTTTTTAAGTAAACTTGAAACGTTAAGTCGACTTAATAAGGCCAAAAAGGGGCCACGTCTATACTTGAAAAGTTAAGTCGATTTTTGTTAAGTCGACTTAATAAGGTCCACTTCAGTGGCCTCATCACTCATTACATTAAATACCTGAGAACAGAGTCTGCCCCACTCTGTTTAAAATGCCCTAAACTCTCTCACCCATCGACCCTGGAAATCCCTCACCCTCTAAATTACAGACACCGAACAGTGCAGAGAGTCCCTCCCCTTCTCTCACTCTCACTTCTGTTCCAAAGCAGTGGCCATGTTAGTCTATTGCAGAAAAACAAACGGAGTCCTGTGGCACTTTTAAAGACTAACAGATTTATTTATCACATGAGCTTTCATGGGTTCAAAGCAGCTGACAAAGTGAGATTTTTCTCCCACGAAAGCTCATGCAATAAATAAATCTGTTAGTGTTTAAAAGTGCCACAGGGCTCTGTTTGTCACTTCTGTGCGAATCTGCAGGGCAGGGCACCTACCAGGAGCCTCTTGCACTCCTTGTCCCAGGTGGATTTCAGTCCCTGGAGCTCTTCTTTCTCCTCCCTCACATGCTGCAGGCGGCTCAAGATCTGCTCCTGCAAATACAGACAAGGGCTCTGGGGGCTGGTTCGGGTCCTTGGTTTGTGCCCAGCTATATCATCATCACTGAGCACACAGAGATTGTAGGATCACGTCCCCTTCTCCAGCTGTGCTCCCAGCTCCCAGGCAGAGCCTCTGCCCCTGGCCAGTCCACTCCTAGGACCATCATCCCCAGGAATGTGGCTATATCTGGCTCCAGTCCAGGGCGGGTCAGACCCAGGCCAGGGGCTCTGTCCCTGCAGACAGGCTGAGCCTGTAACACCAGCCATGGCGATAACTGGGTCTTACCCTGTACTCCTGGGCAGCCTCCTCAATGGGAGCCACAGTGTGAGCGCGGTGAGCCCGGGACTCTCTGCAGATCACGCAGATGGGAGTTTGATCCTCCCCACAGAAGAGTTTCAGAGGCTCCTGGTGTCTCTCACACACTTTCCCCTCCTGGGGCCCTGGCACCGCCTGGCCCCTCAGACATTTCACTAACTCCACCAGGTTCCCCAGCTGCTTGTTGGGCCGCAGGTGTCTCTGCTGGGCCGGTTTTCTGCACTGGGGGCAGGGGAAGTTTGTCTCTGACTCCCCCCAGCACCGGCTGATGCAGGCTCGGCAGCAGTTGTGTCCACACTCAATAGTCACCGGATCTGTGAAATACTCCAGGCAGATGGAGCAAGTCACTTCGTCCTGGAAGCTCCCAGCCAGGTCCCTGGCAGCAGCCATGGCTCTTCCACCTTGGAAACAAAGCTGGGATTCACTTTCACTGGCCTGACTGGGAGAAGCCAGTTTGGCTGGCGTTGGCTGGGGCGTTTCCCTCCTGCCGTTCCCAGCAGCCCTGCGCTGAGCTGGGGTGAGTCACCCTCAGTGTCTCAGGAAGCCCGTGGGCAGGGTAGACACAGACAGGGCAAGGGAAGTTGCTCTGTGAGACTTTGGTTTTTCTGTGTATTTTTATTACAAAGTGGCTTGCTCCGTCTGTCTGGAGTATTTTACAGATCCGGTGTCTATTGAGTGGACGCAACTGCTGCTGAGCCTGCATCAGCTGGGATCAATCGGATCCAAACTTCCCCTGCCCCCAGTGCAGAGAACCCACTCAGAAGAGCCACCTGAGGCCTAACAGGCAGCTGGGGAACCTGGTAGAGTATTTTTATTACATTTTTAAATAGCTACAAACATGCACAGAACAAACAGAAAGAACCAATGGTACCCACTCTTCTCATCACACATTAACATCTCACCATAATAGACAAGGAATCCCGTGGCACTTTTAAAGACTCACAAATTTATCGCACGAGCTTTCGTGGGAGACAATCCCACTTCGTCAGATGCTTGGAGATGGAGAACTTACAGAATGTGAATGAGTAAGTTCTCCATCTGCAAGTGTCTGACAAAATGGGATTTTCTTCCATCAAAGCTCATGCGATAAATAAATTTGTTAGTCTTGAAAAGTGCCACAAGACTCCTTGTTTATTTTGCTGAACCAGGCCGACACAGCTACCCCCTTTGGGACTTTTCAACATCTCACCATGTATCTGCCATTTGCTAGCAAACCTTAGATATATTTGAAAGAGATTTATAATATGAATAGTCAAATATAAATCAATGATTTGCATTACATGATTTAGAAACAAACAAAATTTGCTTCTAAAAATCCAACCAGTTGAAGAAAAATGAAGTTAAAGTAAAAATGTAGATAAATATCAGAAGAAGGAGATTGAGAGAGGGCAGGAAGAAGGTGGGTGAAGAGTGGGGCGAGGGGGAATATATTTAATAGGATCATAATAGGATACTACCAGGAAAGCATCCCGTGTTTCAGAGAATTTTTCTTGGCTCTTTCTGGTCTGGTTTACAATTCTCTCCATGGGCGCCAAGTTTACAATGTCTGTGCTCCAGTTTTCCATTGCTGGTCACATTTTGGATTCTGTTGTTTTTATGCAATAGACCAACATGCCTACCCCTTTGGAACTTGAAGGCAAGGGTGTGTTCTCAATCTCTGTGTGGACCAGAAGAGACCTGCACAGACCTCTACTAGATGACAGAGAGGTTTTCACAGATATATGATGAAGAATATTGAGACTCAGGAAACACAGATTCCAGTCCTGATCTATTCCCCCTTCTGCTTTTGTCTCCTGTGTTGATTTTTGTCTCCAGGAAGTACTTCCAAACCTTCCTGTTTGAGAAAGCCCTTTTCACCACATTCTCATTTGACCACCTCTTTTATTCCCAACCCTCCTTTTCTTATCCCCCCGAAAAGCCCTACCCCAAGAAGAGTTTGGACCCTTCTACAGGGAGAAGCACCAGAGACTCCACTAAGGGCCTCTGATGTTGCTGTTGATTTTACATGAAGATGATCAGATAATGATTAGGTAGGTAGGTGAGTGGGTGGGTGGGTTGGGTCATAATCAAGGCCTTGAAAGTTCTTAGATGCCAGATTGAAAGTTGCCCGTAGAGGAAAATGGGTGGCTATTCAGTGCTTTTTATCAGTGTCATTCAATCTGTGGCTGGGGGGTTTATTTCCCACACACACCACTTCACTGAACACAAAAGTATTAATTTCCTCATGGGTGTTTCTGAGAATCATATCTGAGCGGCTCACAAACAGTAATGAATTTATTCTCACAACATGATGGGAAGGAACATGGTTTGAAGATGGGAAACTGAGTCACAGAGTGATTCAGGACAAAATTTTCTGAAGTGTCCACTGCAATTTGAGACAGGGAAGGTCTGATTTGCCAGAGCACCTAGCACTTATGTACTCAAAGCAGAGCTCCAATCGTCACTTGTGGCTGTGAGCTCAGCACACTTGCATATCTGGCCCCTTGTGTAACCTGTTGAGAACCCAGAAAATGAGGTACACAGTTAGTGTCCAGCTGTGACAAGCTCGGTGTAAGTGACGTGTCCAGCATCTCACAGAAACTCTGTGAGAGAGAATCCAGTTCTCCAGGGTGTGGTTGTCAACTTCCAGAACCAGAGACTATCGTCCTCTTCCTGCCATTCCCATCCCTCATTCCCTACATTCCTCCCAGAGCCTACAACAAAGGAGGCTGAAGTCCTGCAGGGCACATTTCTCGGGGAATTTCTGGGGTGTTCACTCTGGCGGTTCCTCCTAGATAGGACAGAGGGAAGGATTGTGGCTGGATCCTTGGTGTCGTTTCAGGGCATTTCATCAGCTGATAAATAAATTTGTTAGTCTTTAGAAGGGCACAGGGCTCCTTGGCTATATCTACACTAGAAAAGTTACCGTAAGTTGACTTTATTAAGTCAACTTAATAAGGTCTAAAAGGTCTCTGCTCACTCCATTGACAACTTGCTACTAGCTGTGTTGAAACAGATGAATAACAAATCACTGCTTCAAAGAGAAACTGCCAAACTCGAATTTAAATGCAAATTTGACTCAGTTGCCTTGGGGTTAAACAGGGACTATGGATTTTTCTCTCATTACAACAGGTGATTTGACCTCACCTTCCTCTACGTGCTGTTTGAATGCTAACACCTATTTTGATTTGCTGTTACAGCCTGACCTGATCCCATGTCATACACACCCCTGCATTTAATTTCTTCCCATTCTGTAAGTTTCCCATCTTCAAAGCATCTGACGAAATGGGATTTTCTCCCACGAAAGCTCATGCGACAAATAAATCTGTTAGTCTTTATAAGTGCCATAGGACTCTGTTGTTTTTCTGCAATAGACTAACATGGCTACCCCTTTGGAACTTGTACCTTTAGATATAGTTTTTGTATAATGTTTTATGGTTTTTAGATATAGGTTTTAGATTTGGTATTTAGATATAAATCAGTCTATGTAAAAATGAGTGTAGCAGCCGCAAAAGAATCAAAGAAAGGGAAGCTGGAGGACAGTGGAGCTGGAAATCAACAAGCTAGTTTCTGGTCTTCAGCCACAGAAATCACATTAGAGTAGAGTTGCATGAAATGAACTCTTTTTAAGAGTTTGATCTTTTTTAAATTGTAAAATTTTAATTTAAATCTGTTTTTAATTTTAAATTTTCTTTCCACCAAATAAATGTTTTTAAATTTTTAAATAAATGGTTTAAATTAACAATTAAATGTAAATTGAATTGAAGTTTTTAAAATTAATTACTTGATCTTAATTGAAATTTAACTAATTCAATTTTAACATAATTTGGAGCAAACAGACTGATGGCCCTTCAGGGCTCTAAAAATTATATTTGTGGCCCTCGAGGCAAAAAGGTTGGGAACCACTGATCTAGGCTTCAGTCTAATGAACAATCTCACGAACAATGTAATCAATAATAACAATCTAATGAACAATATAAAGACAAAGTTTCATAACAGGTAGGAAGTTTCTCATCTGGACATGCTAATGTGCATCAAATCCTATCTAACTGCTGAAGTCGAGTTTGACTGTGAGACTTGCTGTAGACAGTAGAGGCTAGATACGTGAGGCAGCAAGTGTCTCATCAGCTCACATTTGTTTAGTAAATTGTTTAGTAGCTTAATAAAATGACAGGATTTCTGTTCAACATTTTTATTAAAAACATTTTAACATTTTCATTAAAGTTCAAATGAAAACACATCATCTATACATTTCTTTTGAATGGAGGTACTTAGGCATGCTGATGCTTCCGGCGCCAAAAAACTGTTGCCCATTCAGCACCATGCCTCACAAATTGCCACTCAGCAAATACCATAACATGCTCAGCTGCATCATCAGATTAGAGGGAACGTTGCCCGTACCCAATGCTGAAAGCTCCAGGCTGCACGAACATGCCCTGCTTTCATTCCCTTCAGGGGAATCTCATCACTCATTCCAGGACCAAATTTGGTTCATGTTATTGCACATCCTTACTGGAGCACCCTCTTGTGAGTCACTCGGCTTCCCTGCCTGCCCAACACCATGTGGGCTGAAGAGACTTGGCTCTCTAACTATTCTATCACCTAGGGCACTCAATGTCCAAAGAAAGCAGGAAACAACAAATCTTAACCTGTTCTCTGGTTAGCCTCAGATCCGCTCTCCCTGCCTGCAATCTTCCTTTTAAGCATCTCCCTCCAGCACTCTCAGTTTGAGTTGATTGATCCTTCATTGGCTCACTAACCCCTTCCTCCTTCTTGTGCCCCAGTACAGTCTCCAGAGGCTAGGTAATCAGGATCAAACACATCACGGACCAGGTGTAAATCCATTGACCCACTATCTTCGTTGACACATGAATCCTTTGTGCCGTGCTGTTCACCTCCCTGGGATCACGTGGGGAGGGGATGAACATAGCCCTGGATCAGTCCTGTGTTTCTATTATACTCACTTTCAGGGGAGCTGGACTGCCAGGAAACGGGTGGGGAGAGGTGAGATAAATAGGCTGAGGCTGGTGGATAAGGGAATCTGGCTTCTGCGCATGGCCTCTAGATGATCCTCCAGGACTGGCACATCTTTCTAGGGATCCAGGTGTTCGAACCCCACAGCTTATGCCATGAAAGGTACTGAACACCACTTCAGACAGAATGTGTCAGGGCCAATTCCAGACAGGAACCCCAAGTTTTTGGCACCCTAGCTGAACTAAGAGTTTGCCACCTTCCTCTCCCGATATTTAATATAGAAATGAACATCTTAATATATCTTTAATTGTATCTTTAATACAGAATGAACGTCTTACTATATATTTTTAATAGAAAAAAGTTTCACTTCCGTCTAATTTGGCGCCTCTTAAAGCCTGGCGCTCTAGGCGACCGCCTAGTTCACGTAAATGGTCGGGCCTGACCGTAACGTTGTCCTCCCCCACCTGCTGTTATTTCCACAGGAAGGGCTGGCTGTACACAGATTAACACGCAGGAGAAAGCTGGCCAATCAGCACTGACTCTAAGGTGCTCAGATGGAAAACAGCTACCCATGCCCATTCAGCAAATACTGCCCCACAGGAAGCTGTCCTCATCTCGGCTGCCGTGTGGGCCATCAGCGTGATTGGTATCAGTGAGTTTTAATGCCAATCTGATCAAAATGATTACAGGTGTGAAACAGCTTCCTATATGAGGGGAAGTTAAAAATACAGAGGCTGTTCAGCTTAGAAAAAAGATATCAAAGGGGGGGACATGACAGAGATCTATAAAATCATGACTGGTGTGAAGAAAGTGACTAGGGACGCATAGGCAAAAAGTGCTTCACCGTCCTACTAGTGAAAAAGATTTTCCTAATATCTAACCTAGACCTCCCACGCTGCAACTTGAGACCATTGCTCCTTGTTCTGTCCTCTGCCCCCATTGAGAACAGCCTCGCTCCATCTTCCCTGGAACCCTCCTTCAGGTAGTTGAAGGCCACTATCAAATCTTCCCTCCCTCTTCTGCAGCCTAAACTAGCCCTGTTCCCATAGCATCTCCTCGTAAGTCATGTGCCCGAGCCCCCTAATCATTATTGTTGCCCTCTGCTGAACTCTCTTCAATTTGCCACATCCTTTCTGTAGTAGGGAAGCAAAAACTGGACACAATATTCCAGATGTGGCCTCACCAGTGCTGAATAGAGGGGAATAATCACTTCTCTGTATCTGCTGGCAACGCTCCTACTAACGCAGCCCAATATGCCGTTGGCCTTCTTGGCAATAAGGGCACACTCTTGACTCATATCCAGCATCTTGTCCACTGTAACCCCCAGGTCCTGGAGCACAGTGGCCATGCGCTGGCCCATCCCGTCTGCTGGCCCTAGGGCGTTCCATGGGCGTCTTGCAGGAGGATGTCAGGTCACCACTGATGATGGCTTCCAGCTCTTTGTAAGAAGTGGCAATTTGCTTCCAGGGCCATTTTTTAGTGCTGCTGCAGTTTCTTGATTTTCACTCAGCCCTGCAGCGTCTCCACTTACAGCCCTTCTCTGCTATGGCATGAGAAATCGAATTCCTTCGGCTGGAGCAGAACTGGAAGTGCTTGGCAGACTCTCCCCGGATTGCGATGAGGTCCAGCAGCAGCAGGGCTGAGAACAGGGGAGTTTGAGAGAGAGTTAGGAGTTGCGGAGGAGTTCTCTGGAGTTGGGAGTGCTTGTGTGTGTTTGCTTTTCTGTTTTCTATTTGTTTTGTGGCTTGGCTTTTTTGTTTTGTTTAGTTTAGTTTGTTTTCTTTCCAGTTTGCAGGGGCTGAGTGGCGGATTGAGACCAGCTGACCCCTATTAGGGGTGGAGTCTCCCTATTCAGGGAGCTATAAAGGCAGCCACTCAAGCAGACAGCAGCAGGAACAGGCAACAGGGCTGAGAAGAGGGAAGTTTGAGAGGGAGTTGGGAGGGGGAGTTTTGGAGGAAGAAGGAAAGAGTTGAGGCAGACACAGAGGTAGTCACTCAAACAGGGGAAGAGACAAAGAAGATGAGAGGATGCAGAAGCTGTGGGATGTACATGATCTTGGAGGAGATACCTCTAAAGAGCTTCGTTTGTATGAAGTGCCCCCTCACAGAGCTGTTGGGGGAGAAAATCCGAGGGTTAGAGATGCAGGTGGAAACCCTGGTTGAGTTTAGAAGGGGGTTTGAGCCGTTGATGAAACAGATGAATGGGGAGGCTGGGGGAAAAAACCCAGACCTGCAGATGGAAGCGAGAGCGACCAATTCTGAGGGGAGAATGCTGGGTGAGGAACGTGACCAGTGGAAGCATCTGACTGTGAGAAGCCGGCAGAGGAAAAGACCAGCTAGTGAAGGAGAAATAGAGCTCAGAAACAGGTTTTCTGCGTTAGCAAATGAAGAAGGAGCACAGTAAATGGTTACTGAAGGTGGGAGTGCGAGGCTTCCCATCCATAGCCTCTATTGCCCCCCAACCTCTGGAGCCTCTGCTGGCTCCCCCCTGGACCCCACAGACCTTGTCACCCTCCTGCTGATGCCCCAGCCTCCCCACAGACCCCTAAGCCTCTGATGGCCCCTCTGGACCCTCACAGCCTCTGCCAGCTCCCCCCTGGACTCCTGGAACTCACTGCCCCCCTCCCGCTTCTGTCCTGGACCCCTCCATCCTCTGCCAGCCCCCCAGACTGTGCCATCCCCCTTTGCTGCCCTGCCCCCCCACCAACCTCAATGAGTCCTTGATGGCCCCCTTGCCAGATCTCAGCACCCCCTGCCTGGACCCTCCAACCTTTTCACCCTGCCCCCTCCACCATCCTGAGCCCCCCACCAAGCCTTACCACCCCCCAGACTCCTGCTGCTGCCACCACCCCACCTCGCCATCTCCCCAACGCCCTTACCCCCATCTACCCCCCACCCTCCTTACCTGGGTAGAGCTGCAGGGGTGTCCTGAGTCACTCTCTGGCTAGGCCACTCCTGCCCTGGGCCACGTGTCCCAGCGTGCTCAGGGCGGGAGGTTTGAAAAGGCCCCAGCCTGGCCACAGCTCCTCAAGCATCCTGCAGGCTGGAGTCCAGCCCCTGGCGGGCCAGATTCTGCCCCGTAGGCCACAGGTTGGAGAAGCCAGGTTTAAACAAACATCTGTCAGGTACAGTCATACCTGGTCCTACATCAGTGCCAGGGGCTGAACTGATGACCCCTCGAGGGCACTTCCAACCCTACATTTCTACAATTCTGTCACAAATGACAGCCCTCTGGCCAATGTATCTGGTGTAAATTGAAGCAGCCCTTGGATTCTGGCTCTAAAATAATGCAGTGGGAAGAGTTTGCGCAGGGCACCAGGGAAGATACCTCAGATGTGAGCCTGGAGACACCTTTGCCCTGTGTTATTTGCAGTTTGACTGTATCCAAGGTCCTGGTCTACTTAGCTCATTTATTCCTCCCCCATCCTTCCATATAGAGCTGGGTAAACATTTCATATGAAAATTGCAGATCCGGGCTGACTGAAACCCTTTACACAGTCACATCAACACTAGTGAGTAGTTTGAGCTGAATCAAACGTATATCATGATTTCCGGGGGAAATGTCAAAATGAAGTTTGCTTCTACTCCTTGATTCACCTTCACCCCACCCGCCCCTAATTCCTTCCTGAAACCCCCAGCTACCCAACTAACCTGCTGGTGTCCTGCCCAGCTCCCCAGTGTATCTACTCTCAGCTGACAGGCCATGTAATTACAAGGAGAGCAATAACAGAGAACATAACACCCTGCTTCTAGGAATTGCTGTTTATTACTTATTTTAATGAGGCTTGGATGGGTTCTCCAACCCTCTGTTTGTAACACACAATTCTCTGAAAAAGAATTTCTGCTCCACCCCTACTTGGCCAAATTAGGGCTCAGGGTAGCTCGCTTTGATCACAGAGGTCATTGGCCCAGAGACCACATCCTTTTCTTTCTGAGACTTGAATTGGCCATCACATTATTAGCAGTGCCAGTTTCTATCAGTGAGGAAGTCTGCCACAGTGCTTGTCTAAAATAAAACAATGACATTACTTTAAAGAATTGTAAAGAGGATATAAGACACAAATGAGGAAGGTGTGTGCCTCTCTGAAAGTTGGAGGTTGTTTGTAGCTGGAATAAGGCTGATGTGGTGCTCCGTTGTGTGTCCCTCCGCTGCAATGGTTGGTGTATTACTTCTCTGGGCTTTCACAGGTGAGTAAGGGGTCTGGGGGGGCTGATCAGAGGAGAAGACAGAGGAAAAAGTTTGGGAGTTACAGAATATTTTTAGAAGATGGAAAAACCTCATCCAATCTCCTGTTCCATGCCGGTCAGGGGCCAATGTTGCATTGTCCCTCTGCTCAGTACCTTCTGAAGTCTTAAATCTCCCCCTGGATGGGGCAGCCACCTCTTCCCTTTTATAGGAGGGCACCATCTGCCCAGGGTGGCAGAGCTGTCTCTGCTCCTTAAAAGGAATGCTGTTGGAGCCAGCTGAATTTCCTCCTGAGAGCTCTCACTCATTACAGTTCAGCGTGAGTTGTAGAACCACAGCATAGCCTTAAATGTAGAAGTCTGAGTCTCTAGCACAGCTGGTTCACTCAGTGCAGCCAACCGGCAATGGTACGATCCCTGATCCGTAGAGACTCCATCCTACCAGGGATGGGTTGAAATGGTAATGGCATTTTGCTTCCTTTTTACACAGTGTGGGATACAAGCTGACAGAGCTCTGGAGAAATAAAAGGAGCCCACAGGGGAAAACAAAGTCGCCAGTGAAGGACCTGTTTCCTACAGGCCCCCACCACATGGATCTAAAACCTTACCCTATCTGGAATGGCAGTGCAATTTGAAGTAAATTGGCTGGGAAAGATCTCACTAAATTTTAGGCTCTTCATCCTGGTGCCTAGAGTAGTTTTTTTGCCGGACTCCAAATTTGTTTAAACTGATTCCTTGAACCTCCCTGGGTAATTTCTTCCCCTTTTCCCTCCCATCTAGATGCCTCAGCCGCACTCTCTGTAATTCCATTGAAGAACCCAGTCCAGATCTCCCCTGGTCAGACGGCTGTCCTGCCCATCTCCCTCCGGTTCCAGAACCCAGCGTGGGAATTCTACCATGTCAAATGGGAGTTCATCACAGGGAATCGTCCCATATTGGTCTACATGGTGGACAGTTGTACTGGGACCCGTGGGTCACAGGAACGTATTTGTCAGCATGATATGGAGCAGAGCGAATTTTATCAGCAGCGGGCAAATATTTCTTCTGATGGCGCTTCACTGGTGCTCAAGGCTGTGCAGCCACAGGATGCAGGGACATATCGGATAATAGTACGAAGCTTGGATGTGTCGGGTACTGCGCTAGTGACCCTGGCTGTGGAAGGTAACAGAGGGGAAGTCGGCCCAGCAGTGATGGAAAGTATCAGAGGGGAAGACAGCACACTGGTGATGGGAGGTGACAGAGGGGATGTAAGCCCACTGCTGACAGAAGGTAACATAAGGGCAGCCAGCCCACCAGAGACAGGAGATGACAGAGAGGGAGCCAGCTCACCTGTGACAGAAGGTGACAGAGACGGAGCCAGCACATTGGGGAAAGGAGGTAACAGAGTGGAAGCCACCACACTAAAAACAGATGGAAACAGAGAGGAAGCCAGTCCACTGATGACAGGAGGTAACAAAGGAGAAAGTGGAAATGGGTCTTTGTTCAATATCAAGATATGTAGGTGGGGAAGGGACTGACAGGGACTTAAGGTCTCTAATATGCAGAGAGTTGGCGGGCACCATTACAGCTGGCAGCCTGCTGGCCACTATAGCTAGAGTGAACTGGAGAGGACAGGGCTTGCCAGGGCTGAGTCCTGGCATCTCTAGGCTTGGCAGTTCATAGCCAAGGCATCTCTGAGCTTGCTGCATCAGCTGTGAATGTAAAAATATTGCTCGAGCCCCCGCACCTCTTTTATGACAAATTAAGCACTTTACCCTCAAGCACTGGTCTAATGTGATGCAGTAGGAGCAGCCTGCACAGAGTGCGGCAGAGTCTCGGTAGTACGAAGGGGAGGTTGGCACCATCTTTACACAGCACACGCTGACCTATGCTCTGTGAGGTTTGGCCTCAACCAAGGCTCTTGTCTGCTTAGTGTGACATTCCCCTCCTGGAACCTGGTCTGGTGCGCTGCTGTGCCTCCTTGATCACCTACTTGTGGATCTTGACTGTCCTGTTTTGCCATGTGGACCTCCATTCCTGGGTCTGTCCACACCAACCTCCTGCTTGTAACTAGTCCCAGGCAGTGGATATGCACTCCTAGCCACTCTGGGATGATCCCACAGTGAACACAGTCAGCCGCTGACACCAGACCATGAGCTTTCATCCTGTAGTATTGGGACCCTTCCCTGATCACTGCAGGCTCGTTTACTCTGGTCCACCAGTTTAACAAAGAAACAGATATACAAACAGATTTGTCCCCAGTTAGACCCACACGCCTTCACAATCTGTAAAATCCACACAGCTTTAGATAAAACAGACACTGGTTTATTGATTGAAACATGATTTTAAGTGAGTATATAGCAAATCAATAGACAATCAATTAATGAATCTGTCAGGAGCAATGTTCCCTCTAAGGTTTAGCGGCTTGTGTGCAAAATTTTCAAGCCGTGTGCAAAACTTTTTCTGAATAAAATTTTTGTGTAAACTCACACGAAATTATAGGCATTAATTGAAGTTAAAGTGATTGTAAATAGAATTAATTAATTGTGTTTAATTAATTGAATTTGAATGAATTTTGAATTGAAATTTAATTTTTAGAAAGGTTTTTATTTAAAATTAATTTTTTATAAGTTTTTTTTTAAAAAAGAGAAGGAAGGAAAGAAAGAAGGAAGGAAGGAAGAGAAAGAAAAAGAAAAAGAAAGGCAAAAAAGGAAAGAAGGAAGAGAAAGACGGGCAAAGAAGGAAGAGAAAGACGGGCAAAGAAGAGAAAGAAGGACGAGAAAAAAAGAAAGAAAGGAAGAGAAGGAAGCGGACAAGAAAGAAAGAAAGAAAGAAAGAAAGAAAGAAAGAAAGAAAGAAAG
>ML686089.1:76062-98122 GCA_007922175.1 Pelusios castaneus
CAAGCAGAAGTAGCTGCAATAGCGTTCTGGTTACAGGTTTTTTATTTGTTTTGATACGTCATCCGCGGGTTGTTATTAGTCAGCAGTGCAGACTGGTTTTGGTTTTTCTGCACGGTTACTAACAAACGATTTTAGGGTGGCCTTTTTTTGGTTTAAAGATTTTAGGATTGGGGAGTTGCTTCCGGGTGATCAGTCTGACGGCTTGTCAGGGCGCTACTTCCGTCAACTCCGCCCTTGCAGTTTTTGGGGCGCTGCTTTTATAGGCACACCCCTATGCTTGCAAAATCATTTTTTAGTTTTGTTTTTATTTTTGAGTGGGTTTTTTTGGGCCAGTCTGAAACAGCTTTAGGAACTTTTTGCTGCTGATGATTTTGCAAGGTTACCCAGATCTATGTTTGCAAGGTTCCCCAGATCTGGGCCAGGCCACTCCCACCCTGAGCACGCTCTATCTGAGCATGCTCAGGGCGGGAGATTTGAATCTCCCCAGCCCGGCTGCAGCAGGAGTCTGCGCAGCTTATAGGGAACACTGGCCGGGACCCAAACGCGGTCCCGGCAGGGCAGAGCAGACCCTGGCAACGGAGACCAATCCTGGCCCTGTGCTGGGAGGCCGAGGCTGTCGGTGGAGCGGGGCCGGGTCGGCTGCGGCCCGGGAAGTCGAGGCGGCCGGCGGGTGGGAGCCCGGGAGCCTGCCCCGGCTGAAGGGAGCCACAACAAGGAGGCTGAAGAGCCGCATGTGGCTCCGGAGCCGCTGGTTGCTGACCCCTGGTCTAAGCAGTTCCTGGGAAGCTGAGCTCTGTACTTCTTTCCCAAAGGACACCTTTTCACGTATGGTGCTCCAAGGTAGCAGGGCCTCCAACAGTGGGGAACAGATGCTTGGGACAGCTCAAATGAGTAGCCTCCCCTCCACCCCCAAAATCCCCTGTGGAGGAGCACATGCCCTCCTCTGCCCCACGACATTTGGGTCTGCAGCAGAGCCAGTGACTGGGTGTGCAGTGTCTGGAGCCTATGTGAGACAACTGTGCTCTGCTGGAGTGAGTTTGTTTCCTTACTGGAACCTTTCTCTCTGATTCTTCTTCCAGGTGTCCTGAGTGTACTTGGGCCATTCCCAAGGCTGGGCTTCTTAATCCTCAAGCGAAAGTTACGAGACATCTATTGACATTTACATTCCTGCCAGTCACTTCAAGAGTGACTTAACATCATGATTTTGATTCTGACTTTACTTTATTTGCACCCCATCTTCTGGAGTGCAATCTTTCTTAGTTGCTGTTGCTGCAGGGACTGCTGTGAGTATTTATTTTATCAGCATTTGTGGGCCTGGGAGAGAGGCGACACCATGTGCAGGGGGTCAAGAGAAGGGAAGTGGGGAGGAACACAAAGAGAGATGGGATGGGGGTGCTTTGAAGAGAGCATTAAGTGAGTGGTTCTGGTAGAGGGGAGACGCAACCATACAGATACCCAGGGGGGACCCTACCCTACAGCTTTTGGATTGAGAGAGATGCTGTGGGTGAATGCTGATTTCATCTCATTCGTATGTTGAGTGGGGAAGAGCCCTGTGCTCTCTGGATAAATTTCTGGTGTAGATGGTGATTTTTTGTTTCTAATGGAAATGTAACAGAACTGTATGTAGGTAAAGGACTAAGACCACTCAGGGCTAGATCCACAGAGTGATTTAGATGTACCTAAGTCCAAAATTTAGCACCTCAGATCTCTGCTCACCTGCCATCTAGTCCTGAAAGCTCCTAAATTTCAACCAACAAAGTCTCCATGGTGCCTAAATATCTGACTTTGGACATGAACACTGCTTTTTCTCCCAGGCCATTCACTAATGGACTTATCTGTATGTATTCTCAGGCACATTTACTCTAGATCAGGGGTCTGCAACCTGCATGCAGCTCTTTGGTTTCCCTCTTGCAGTTCTGGGCCCTGAGCCCCCTACCACCAATGGAGGACCCTGTAGGGAGCCTACTACTGATTCTGGGCTCCCCCTGCCACCAGGGGATCATGCAGGCAGCCCATGCCAGGCTCACCACCACTACCAGGGGACCCTGTGGCAGGGGCCTTGGCCCAGCTCCCCCACCCCTCACCAGGAGGCTACACCGACTGCAGCTCTCAAAACACTCGGTTATTGAAGGAATTTTAAAAAAATAGCTCTTATCTTTTGGGCTGCCGCCACCTGCTCTAGATCAAGGATTGGAAGAGAGACTTCACAGTTAGACTTCATATGCAAATTCAATGCCACCAGCCAGGGTCTCAAGTATGAACTGGCTCTCCCATTACAAACTTTAAATGGACCTCCTTTGTTTTCCATTATTAACAGTGATTTTTGCCTCTCTCAACCTCTCAGGGGTTGGACTAGATGACCTCGTGAGGTCCCTTCCAACCCTATTATTCTATGATTCTAACCTCACCACTTTCTGATAGCTTGTGTTTGAAACCACACAGCTTGCTTGAGGCCATGTACACACGATCACTTTATTGTGCGATAAGGCTCCTTAACGTGCAATAAAGCTGAGAGCGTGTACACGAGTATTTTCTCTGTTGCGTGGCAACACCCTCTTGCCGCGCAACAGTTAAACCACTCAAATCAAGAGTGGTTAGCCGCTGTTCCGCAGTAATGCTCGTTTGTACACATTTTGCGCATTACACAGCCTCTGGAAATGTCCCAGAGTGCCAATCCAGGCCACTCTGGGACATTGGTGCTGTTAAATGTCAATTTCACTGCTCTAGCTAGCAGTGAAATTGACATATGGGAGCTGCCAGGTTCGGCGGCTCCCCTGGACTGAGCTGGGGGCTCAGCTCCCACCGCCACCCGAAGCCCTGCAGCCCCCTAGCTCAGCCCCCGGACTTCGGGTGGTGGCGGGGCCTGCGGCCCTTAAGCACGCAGCTCCCGCCGCCACCTGAAGCCCAGGGGCTGAGCTAGGGGGCTGGCCCGAACCGGCTGCCCTCGCCGGTTTGGGCCAGCCCCCTAGTCCAGCTGCAGGGGTTAGGGTGGTGACGGGGCTGCAGCGCTTAAGCACGCAGCCCCCGCCACCACCTGAAGCCTGCAGCTGGAGTAGGGGCCTGGCTGTTGGCAGTGCATGGTGGGACAGGTGCCCACCAGGCACTGCTCCTTGTATCACAAAGAAGCGTTCACACGGGTGAATGCTCCTTTGTGATACAAGAAGCATGTTTGTACACATGAAAGCACTATATTTATAGCGCTTTCCTTGTCCCGCAATAGCTTGTTGCGGGACAAGTGTGTCGTGTGTACATAGCCTGACTTGCTGAAGTAATCTGACCTGATGGAGTGAAATGTAATCACAGGATTTATCTTTCACTCCCATACTGTAAGTTGGTTTTTTTTTTTAATGCTGGTTTTCTCCATTCTGGCATCTGACGAAGCGGAGCTTTTCCCACAAAAGCTCATGTGAAAGATAAATGAGTTAGTCTTTAAGGTGCCAGAAGACACCTCTTCGGTTTTACTGCGCCTTCTGATGCCCAGCTCGTAGACAAGCCCTAGCCAGGTTCTCAGCATGGGCTTCATCCCTCCCTTCTTGCCTGCAGGACCCAATCTAGTTGCTGTGTTCCAAGATTAACCAAGAGATTGGGCCCTGCTCTCTTAGCCCCAGGGCTGTCCCGTGGGGGGAGCGGGGCCCAGGGCCAATCGGCCGAGGTGGGGCCCCCGCCCCCATGCTGGAGGGGACCGTGGCGGGCCGGCCCGCTCCACCCCCCGGGGACTGGGAGCAGGCTGCAGCCGGGGACCCAAGGCCCCCGCCGGGGCTCAGCCACACTGCCAGCAGGGGCCAGCCCTGCCCCAGCTGTAGCCGGGAACCTTGTGTGGGGATGGGGTAGGCCAGGCCGGCCGGCCCACAGCAGGCCTGCTGCGTGCCAGCTGCTGTCTGGCCAGTCACGCGTACCCGCTTGCCTCGCCCCTGGGCCGGCCAGCTGCTCCGCCCTGGGGGCGGGGAGAGCCGGCCCAGGAGCCGAGCAAAGCGCTCTCGCCCCGCCCCACTGCTATCGGCCTGCTGCTGAAGGCAGCTGGGACTGGGGCAAAGCATGGCCATGGGGCCGCGGCACGGGCCCCGCACTGCCCCATTAGGAGTGGGACAGCGTGGGGCCCATGTAACTGCAGGGCCCAGGGTGTTCGCCCCATTCGCCCCTGCTAAGGATGGCCCTGTTTAGCCCAGTTACTAGAGCACTCACCCAGGCAGTGGGAGAGACAGGTTTAATTCCCCCCCTGCTGCCTCATGAGGTGGAGGGATTTTAACTTGCATCCCCCTTGTCTCAGGAGTGCCCTCAGCACTGGGTCATGAGCTGCTCTGCTGTGTCTCTCTCAATTTCTCCTATTCAGATTGTTCTGGTTTGTCATTGGAACAGGGACTGGAACTTGATTCCCACCTCCCAGGCAATCCGCCCTCATCCCTGGGCCACAGAATTATTCTCCTCCTTTATAGGGCCAGGGATTGTTTATACGAAATGGAATGTCTTCACGGAGACTTCAGAATAGCCAGTGGCCCAGCTGTTGGGGCGCTTTCCTGACAGCTGGATTGAGACCCCTGCTCCACATCAGGCAGTAGAGAACTGAATCACCTCTTCTTCCTCGGTATTTGCAGGAAAGAGTTTAGGTATCTTACTCCAAGAGAAGGTTCATGGATGTGAATTCCAAATAGAGATGTGGCCTCCCTTTGACCTGGTCCTGGGTGTCTAAGCCCCAGCTCTCCAAGGCTATGTCTACACTTGAAAATTTAGGTCAACTTTTGCTAAGTCGACTTAGTGAGTCTACACCTAAATTTTAAGTCGACTTTGGGGGGAACTTACAAAGTCGACCTAAATGGTCCATGGAGGCAGGGGGCACCCCTTGCCCAGTGCCAGGGGGCTCAGCCTTTGCCCCATTCTACATAGGTACAATGGGACAAAGGGGGCAGGGACCCTGGCAGGGCATAGGGGCAGGGTGGGCAGGGTGGGCAGGGCTCTGCCCTGCCCTGTGGGGGGGTGTGCCAGGCTCCCCGTGTGCCCCACCCCAGGCAGGGAGGGCAGTGGTGCAGTCCTGGGGTAGCCCTAAGTCGACTTGAAAAAGTCGACTTAAGCCTAGGTTTAATAAAGTCGACTTTATTTTCCTCAAGTCGACTTCAGCAAGTTGCTTAAGTCGATGTAAGGAAACTGTAGTGTAGACGCAGGGTAAATTAAGTGTAGATGCACCCAATGACACTTAACTCGAGCTATAACTTAAGTATCTTCTGTGGGGGCTCCGCTGTTGTAGTATTTGCACTCACCCAGTGCAGTGTCTGGGGTCTGTATTGCTCAGTTCAGCTCCTTGTGTTCCCAGGCAAGGTCATATAGAGAGGCACAGACCTTCCATGTTTTCTGTTCCTCCTCAACTGCCTGCGGCCCACATGGAGCAGCTGCAGTGGCCACTGCTTTCTAGCTGCTTTCCTGCCTGCCTTAGTGATTTGCTTTATTTTCCTTCTTTAGTTTTTATTTTCTATTTTTGCTAGGTTTTTTTTTTCTGGGTTGAACCACAACTTTGTGCTTGGAGGGGGAGACGTGGTGGGAACTAGCCCACTGAATTTCTTGTCCTTCACCCTTTGTGGTCTATAGCACTTCCCCAAGTTATGCCTAAGATGGGTTCAAGCCCTGCCAGACCTGCTATAGAGCTTTCTCCACAGCAAGACACTTCAGCTGTCTCCAGTCCTTCAGAGAATGTTCCATCCTATCCAATTGCGGAGCTCTGCTGGGGTTTAGGAATCCCTCAAGGAGACAGAGGCTTGACTGAAGCTGCCCCGTTGGACAGCCCCTTAGCTCCAACAAAGTCTAATTTCCCCCCATGCATTGGCTTCAACCTCTCAGGCGGTGCTGGTGACTCCACAGACAGTAGATGAAGCCCTGTAAGAATAAAAAGCCCCTTTCTTCTGCCAGAGACTCTAACCAAGGGCTAAGTTACTATCTAGCACTCACTCAAGGAAAAACCTCGCATCCCACAAGGGGTACAGCCGTGGCTCTGGCTGACGGTATTGGAGAAGCTTTGATACCATCTAAGACAGGAGTCAACGACCTTTCCCAACCCCCATGCCAACTCTCCTCCCTGGCGCTTTCTGCTGACAAAAACAGCTGTTGCCGGCAAATTCAGTGGTGGCATGCAACAAAGACCCCCACCCACCCAAAGGTGGTTTTGCTGTGTCTTCAGAGCAGACATTAATGCTGTAAAGACTAACACCTGATCTGTCAAATTCCAAAGGGGTAGCCGTGTTAGTCTATTGTAGAAAGACAACGGAGTCCCGTGGCACTTTTAAAGACTAACAGATTTATTAATCGCATGAGCTTTCGTGGGAGAAAATCCCACTTCGTCAGACGCTTTGAAGATCTGAGTGCCAGTGAGGGTGTTTGAAGGTCACATGTTCCTTTTCCCCTCCGAACAGCTTTGGGGGTTTGATGCCATTACGTGAAAGGTCCATACTTGTTCTGCCTCTTACCGCTGTGATGTCACAGATTTTACAAGAGAAGTGAAAGTAAACACACGTACACTTTCGTAACTATCGGTCTGGCAGTCGCCCCTAAAAGGCCCAGCTGAGGTCAGGGCTCCATTCTGCAGCATGGTGCATGGACACACATACTGAGCACTGATCTACACACTGTTCTTGTACCTTAGAATTATTAGCTGAGAAAGGTATATAGCAAAAGACATGCCGTCTCCACCCCACATGCCTTATTGTGGACACACTTATACTAGTATTCATCTGCTGATATCAAAATAATTTATTCCCCCCTAAATTCCCAGGAGGCTACATTTTATCACAGCAAATGACTTCTCCCAATGAGATATGTGAGGAGTAAGAACAGCTGGGGTAGTGGATTGTTTGCTTTCCCTCTACGCCCCAATGAGTGAAGAAGTTGATTGGTGATGGTTGTTGGGAGGTGAGAGTGCTGATTAGGGATGATTATTAGGAGGATGGCTTTTAAAGGATTTCAGAGGTGGTGGTCTGAGAGATGGGGCCTGTCTTCTGCTCTACCAGGACCCTGTATCTACTCATTGAAATTGCTTCTCCATTTTCTTATTCCATATCCTGCAGCACTTGCCTCCCAGGCTCCTCTTGCCAGAGATGGATCCTTCAATAAGACTGCCGAAGAAGGTGAGTAAAAGAGAACCTGCTGGAAAGGGGATTAAGAGCTCTTCTTTGAGTGCTTCTTGCATCCATTCTGATGTAGGTGTGAATGTGCCACAGTGCATGGTCTTCCAGAAAGCTTTTTGCCCTTAGCCTGTCCCCGTAGGGTCAGCAGCCACCACCCCCTCAAGTCCTGCGCTCAGGCCACAGTATATAGGTGGTACTGACCCTGTCCCCCTTCGGTTCCTTCTTTCCACCTGAGTGATGGTCTCGGAACTTCCTTGTGACTTTGCAAGTGCCTGTTTTTGCCGTTTCTATGCCCTTCTTCGGTTTAGTTAGTCCTTCAGTGTGTTTCCAAGTTCGTGTAGTTATCTGAGTCTCTTAGATTGAGCTTCTCAATCTGAACGCCAAGCCCCAGCACTGGACTCTGAGCGTGTTGGGCTTCAAACCATGTTCTGCATGCGGGAAGGCCTTCGCCGTCAGCGACCCCCATGACTGGTGTCTCAAATGCCTGAGCAAAGGGAACAGAGCAGACAAGTACCTCATCTACTGCTCCTTTGAGCTCGGGAGGAGGAGACTCGTCTCCGAGCCGTTCTGATGGAGGTGGCACGCAGGCTTGTGTCAGAGCTGACAAGGGCTCCGTTGGCACTGGAGTCATCGCTGATGCCACATGCCCGCTTGTCACCAGCACATCATTGGCATCAGCGCAGAGGAAGAAGAGCCACGCTGATTAAGCCAGCACATTGGCACCCAAGGCCATGGAGAAGGGTGAGTCCTATCCACAGTCTCCGCCATCAACACAGGCCAGAGGCCCTCCACCTCCAGCCAGCCCAAGGAGTCAGATTTTACCAGCCCCGTTGGCTTTGCTACACCTCTGCCTGTGCCCAAACCTGTGGCCTCAGGGGAAAGAGGCTCCATGGCGTGGCAGTGCCCATAGCATGGCATGAGCGCTCCAGCACCAACCCATGAATTCCCATGCTCAGAAGCCAGCTGAGTGAAGAAGTCCTGGCGTGCCACCCCACAGTCGGATGACGACAAACATCAGCACCAACCACTGACACCACCCCAACTCCCCCAGCACAGGGCCACAGTCGGAGGCAGAGCTGGAGGCGGCTTCGCTGGGAACGCCCCGCACCAAAACAGAGTCTATCTCCTGCACCAGCCCCACCCGCCCCGCACCGGACTCCCGCCTTGAGGGAGGCCAAGATCCGGCACAGGGCGAAAATATCATCCTCCCCCTCAGCACTGGAGAAGAACAAAGTCTGGGGGGGCATAGAGGTCTCTCTCGCCAACCGGGACTTGCCCGTAAAGCAAGCAGTACTAAGAGACCAGCACTGATCACGAGAGCATCAGAGCCCGCAAAGTACCTTCTCACCCAATGCATCACCAGCCTCGTCTGTAGCGCTGATGATGCACCGCAGGATCGGTTGGCCCAGTGGTCTTACTGAGACCCATGGACCTTTCCGTCGAGGAGTGCCTCTTCCCACGGATCATCACGGGTGCCAACGTTCCAGTCTGGATGGGATCTTCCAAGGGACCAGGGATCGGAGGCGGATTTGGACCCTGGCAAGGGCCCATTGGGGACTTTCTGGGGAAGCCCACAGCCCTACTTTTCCTCTTCACCTGATGAGGCGTTTTACCTCCTGTGTAGAGGACCTGAGGGCACATCAAAAGCTGTTCAAGGATGGCCTCTAACCTTGGCTTCCAAATAGAGGTGGTAAGGAAAGACTTCAACCCCCCTCTTCGATGTGGGCGGCTCAGCGCCTCCAGCAAGGCTGACGCTCATCCTGCACGAGGTAGTCCTAAAGATGGCCCAGGCCGGATGGCAAACCCCCTCCTCGATTTCCCCCAGTGTCGAAGGGGGCAGAGAAGAAAGACCACGTCCCCACGGACAAGTTTGACTACCTCTTCAACTACTCCATGCCCAGGTCGCTGGTGGTTGATGCAGTCACCAGAGAGAGAGACAAGGCCAGCCTGCGTCCACTCCGAAAAATGAGGAGGCAAAAAAGATGGACTTGTTTGGGAGGAAGTGTTATTCGTCGGCAGTCCTACAGCTCTAATGAGGCACTACAACTTCAACCTATGGACCTCGTTAAGCCAGGTCCAGGGCTGTCTCCCTGCTGACCAGGCAGCTGACTTTGAGACGTTCCTGGACTAGAGCCTGTTGGGAGCGACCCTCCTGTCATCTTGGGTTGTGATGGACTCAGCTAGGAGGGGAATAGTCTCAGCGGTAGCCATGAGAAGAGCCGCATGGCTCCAGGTGTCCCGCCTGCCTCCACAGATTGAATGTATTCAGGACCTTCCCTGCGAGGGCCCAGCCTTCTTCGCAGAGTTGTCGAACACCAGGCTCCATGGGATGAAGGACTCCTCAGGTCGCTGGGGATGTACACCCCCAATCCTTCAGATGTACCTTTCAACCTCAAGCCTCTCAGCAGCAAACCCAGCAGCAGGCCCAACAGCAGAAGAGGGCCTTCAGACACAAGGACAGAGACAGAAGCAGAGTTAACGGGGCAGGGATCTCAGCAGTCCTCTGATCACCGGTCCAGTAATCAGAGGTGCTGCTTCTGATGTGCCCTCCTGGAGCATCAATACCACCCCAGCTTCTACTTCCCACCTCCTATTCTGGGGCCGTCTATCCCAGTTCCAGAACCAGTGGGCCAAAATCACCTCAGGTACAATTTCTAATAGCTGAGCCCTCCAGTTCAGATCAAGGCCCCCAAACAGGAAACCTCCTCCTCACCCTACCTTTGGGGACCTGGCTCACAAGCAACTGCTGGTACAGGAAGGCTTCGGCCTCCTCGAACTAGGGGCAGTGAAAAGAGTGCCCTGCAGAGCAAGGGGCAGGAGTTTCTACTCCAGGTTCTTCCTGATTCTGAAAGCAAAGGGTAGCCTGAGCCCCATACTGGACCTATGTTGTCTGAACAAGTTCCTGAGAAAAAAGACGTTTCGCACAGTCTCCCTAGCTCATGTAATTCTTTCTCTTAACCCTGGGGACTGGTTTGCCACCCTTGATTTAAAGGACACCTCCTTCCATATCACAATAAAACCCACACACAGAAAATAGCTTTGGTTCACAGGAGGGCACAGTCATTACCAATTGACCACCATACTATTCGCTCTGTCCCTGGCTCCAAGGGTGTTCACAAAGTGCACGGCAGGAGTCGCAGCACACCTAAGGAGAAAGGGAATCCAAGTTTTCCCTTGCCTGGACAACTGGCTCATCAGGGCAAGTCCCGTTAGTAGGTGCAGGACAATGTCTGCATGACGTGCAAGTTAGGCGACTGTTCCTGAGCTTAGAAAAGTCAAGGTTAAGGCCAGCCCAGAAAGTAGAGTTCATAGGAGCCCACCTGGACGCGTTACAGGCCAGAGCTTCCCTCCCACTCTGCAGGTTTCAACCAATGTCCTCCATCATTTCAAACCTCCACTGCTCCCCCCCAGTAACAGCAAGGACTGTGTCTCTGCGCAGCATCCAGCACAATGGGGCATCTAGGTTCTACCTGAACAGAAATACGAATCTAGCCATTACTAACAGATGAGAGAGTAATTCTTCACTTCCTTCAATGAAACCATGCCTACTAGAAAGCCCCAAAACAATTCATAGGATCATCTGCTAAAAGATGCCCCACGGTTTATAATGTCTAATTATAAATCACATCTCCGTTCTCTTTAAGTTGACAGGATGACCTTCCTATATATATATATATATATATAATCACTTCTGTCTTCACAATTTTTTCTATATCTGTCCCACCAGTATGTCTTTTGCTAATGATGTATGTACTTTCTAATGGTTAATTAGATCTAGCATTCTTTGTTTTCTGCTCTAATGCTTGTATTATGGTAACCCTGATAGGGTTGGGGCACCCACACACTTAGTGAGAGGCAGTTCCTGTATTGAGGAGTTTAATTTGCTATAACAATCTTAATGTTAAGAAAGCTCTTTGTCTGTTCCGGCTTTCTGGTTGTAGTTCAGTGATCCTGTAAACACTGAAACGTGCTTGTGACTAGTCCCGTTGTCCCAAGTGTGGTAAAACGTGTGTGAATTTTTGCACAATCAAAGTCTTGTCTTTCAAGCACCTTACGTTCTCTGTAACTCAAACACCTTGTTGGGATCCTATGGAGAGAGAGTGGCTCAATAGTTAGGGTGTTAATCTAGGATTCAGCACATTTGGTTTCAGTTCTCTGCTCAGTCACAGACTCTGTATGACCTTGGTCTGGTCTCTCTTGTTACAAGTTCCACCAAAGCCAATCTGAAATTGTTTTCTTTGAACAGGCTCCAGCCAGTGTCAAGATACCGTCTCTCATTCTGTACATGAAGGTGGCTTATGGTCTTTCCGCCTTAATATGTCTGCGGCTTCTCACACTATGAAAAAATGTGACACCTTCACATCCAACTGCAGTGACGTAGTGATAGCCATGAATGGAAAATCAAACCCGCTCAAGAATTCCATTGCCAAGCGGGTATCTATTAATGGCACACACTTCACGGTGGAGGATGCTTCCAAAGATGATCAAGCGGATTACAAGATTGAAGAAGACTTGACAAAAAACTGTGTGGGTTTTATACGTTTGACTGTAGAAGGTACGTTCTGTCTTCCATTCCCGAGTAACCCCTGTGATTCCACACACCTTATTGTGGACTCACTTACACTAGTATATATCTGCTGATATCAAAATAGTTTATTCCCCTTAAATTCCCAAGAGGCTACGTTTTGTCACAGCAAATGACTTCTCCCTATGAGGAGACAGGAGGAGATCGGCCCGGAAGTGTCTTTCCCTAGCCTGTCCCTGTAGGGCCAGCAGCCCATGCCCCCGGCCGCCCCCTCTCCCCCCACCCACCAGCGTAGGCTGTGCCTGGGGTTGCCGTTCTGTATGGAGGAGCACATGCTGTTTGCCCGGAGCTTCTGTACCACAGAGCTGAATGGGTCCTTCATTGTGTAAGCCGTCTTTCACCAGCTTAGTTAGTTTATAAAGTCCTCCAAAAGGCATGTGAGCAGGTAGCAATGCTAATTCCATGACAGGCCTGACCCTGCAGAGTAGATGATGTACCAGGTGGCCCTCGTTTCAGCATTCAAAACTCCCGTGACAACATATTTTCGGTTCACAAAATACTCTGATAAAACATATGCACTGGGATTGCTGTTGCCAGCTCCTGAGTCTGTGATGTGGCCTAGAGGGAAGGATTTTATATTTTATTACTATCTGAATGATTTTGGGACCAAACGCTGAACGAGAGTCGGTCATGTTTCCTCTGCGCAATAGGACAGGTCTGTGAGTGACGGCAATCATTCGACTGTTCTCTTCGCTGCAGATGCAGTTTGTCACACTAATTTCTGGAGGACAGTTTGTTCCCGGTCAACAGAAAGTAGAATTTCTATCTGGGGATATCGTACATCTGGAAGAAACCCCAGTGTGTTGACTGATTGGAATAAGAAACAGACACTTCAGGTGTCACAAGAGCTGGTTGGAAAATGGGGAAAAATCAAAACCTGAAATACTTTAGCTGAAAATCAAAATGTTTCAATTCATTAATAAATGCCATTGCAGTGCCTCAGAGATGTTGTAATTCAGCTGTCTTGAACCTCCTTTCTCCATTCTGGATGGGGTCCTTGGTCAGACAGCATGTCCCCTGACGAACCATGGCTGATGACGAGAGTGTCGTGGGAGATGAAGTCTGGCTGGGGAGTCCGGCCCATATAATGGAATGGGAACGTGAGGCACCTGGACTTCAACTCCTCTGAGACAGCTGGCAGCATTTCCACAGTAAAATGTTTGAACATAAGAACATAAGAAAGGCCGTACTGGGTCAGACCAGAGGTCCATCTAGCCCAGTATCTGTCTACCGACAGTGGCCAGTGCCCAGGTGCCCCAGAGGGAGTGAACCTAACAGGCAATGATCAAGTGATCACTCTCCTGCCATCCGTCTCCATCCTCTGATAAACAGAGGCTAGGGACACCATTCTTAACCCCTTTCTGGCTAATAGCCATTTATGGACTTAGCCACCATGAACTTATCCAGTTCCCTTTTAAATATTGTTATAGTCCCAGCCTTCACAACCTCCTCAGGTAAGGAGTTCCACAAGTTGACTGTGCGTTGTGTGAAGAAGAACTTCCTTTTATTTGTTTTGAACCTGCTACCTATCAGTTTCATTTGGTGTCCCCTGGTTCTTGTATTATGGGAGTATTTAAACAACTTTTCCTTGTCCACTTTTTCCACATCCGTCATAATTTTATATACTTCTATCATGTCCCCCCTCAGTCTCCTCTTTTCCAAGCTGAAGAGGCCCAGCCTTTTCAATCTTTCCTCATACGAGGCACTCTCCAAACCCCTAATCATTTTAGTTGCCCTTTTCTGAACCTTTTCTAGTGCTAGAATATCTTTTTTGAGATGAGGAGACCACATCTGTACACAGTATTCGAGATGTGGGCGTACCATGGATTTATATAAGGGCAATAATACATTTGCAGTCTTATTTTCTATCCCCTTTTTAATGATCCCTAACATCCTGTTTGCTTTTTTGACCGCCTCCGCACACTGTACGGACATCTTCAGAGAACTATCCACAATGACTCCAAGATCTTTTTCTTGACTCGTTGTAGCCAAATTAGCCCCCATCATATTATAGGTATAGTTGGGGTTATTTTTTCCAATGTGCATTACTTTGCACTTATCCACATTAAATTTCATTTGCCATTTGGATGCCCAATCACTTAGTTTTGTGAGATCTTTTTGAAGTTCTTCACAATCTGCTTTGGTCTTGACTATCTTGAGTAGTTTAGTATCGTCTGCAAACTTAGCTACCTCACTATTTACCCCTTGGCTTTATGCGTTAAAATTTTGGGATGAAAAACGAAAATTTTGCACAGAAAGCAGATGATTTTCAAGAAAAATGTTGTTAGAAATTTTCAGCCAGCCCTGGGAAATTCAAAAGAAGGTCTTGGGATGGTAAGTGAAAATAAAACAGGACCGTCCTGGTAAAAGCAGTCTGTAGGGACCCTTTTACAGGGAGCATCTTAAACCAGAAAACCTCATCTGTGTGTGTGCAGGGATAGGGCTGTGTGTGTTAGAGGAGGAAATTCCCCAGCCGTGGACGAGTGGGTTTCACAGATGCTCCTGCCAACACCCTCTCTCTTGGATTTCAGGGCCTGCCAAAGACTGGATTGTGCCGGTGGCTGTGACGGTGGCGGTGGTCTTGGTGGTGGTGATGGCGGCATTTGTGCTACTGGTGGGACACAAAATCTCACGCTCGTGCCGGTGGCGTTCGCGTCCTCCTCCCCAGCCGGATGGAAACGAGGCTATGCCACTGGAACCGAGGGAGGGAGAGAGACAGCAGCAGTAGGGACCACCTGTGTCTGAACCTTAGGTGCCTAAATCCAGACAGCATCTCACATCTGCAGGGCTGTCCGTGGTGGGGCGATCCACTGCACTTTTCCCCACAGGGCTATTGAACAGCCCTGGGGATTCCTTTGTAATATTTTGTAATATTAATATTTTGTAATATTCCTTTGTAATATTTGTAATATTTTCAGGATTCTCTATTCCATTCTTCATGGAGTGAAACATTTCGGCTCTGCATCTGAGCCTCTCTCATTCATTGTGGCTGGTGCTTGCTTTGTAGATGTAAAGCAGTAGTTCCCAATCTGTTCTCTGCCGCGGTGTGCCTTGAAACCTTTAATTATTTTGAGGCACAACACCATCTAGTTACCAAATGAACTCAGGAATAGCTATGAGCCAATCCGGAACTCTTGAGTAGTTTTTAAAAAAAAAAAATTTTTAAAGGGTGCAAAAAGCATTAGTTATTTGCACAGGAAATTTGCACTTGAACATTTAAAGGACTATTGCACTTTAAAAAAAAAAAAAAACCAAGGGTGGGCAAATGATGGCCTGCGGGCTGGATACATCCTGCCAAATCCTTTCCTCCAGCCCACCACTGGACCCTGGCTGGAGGTCCAGAGTGCGGCTGCTGCAGCTGCTCCCCCCCTTCTGCCCTTCTCCTGCTATGTGGGTCCAGCCGGGCCGTAGCTGGGTGCAGTGGCCAATCCAACCTCCCCCAAGATGTTTCTGGGCCCCCTACAGCTGCTACTCCAGAGGGCCAAGACCCAGCACATCCAGCTTCTCAGTCCTGACTCCCTTTCCCCCACAGTACCAGAAATGGAGGGGGAAACCAAAAAAAAAATCAAGACAGTGCAAGAAAAAAGAATTTTTTTCCATTTAAAGAAAAAAAAAAAATCCCCTATTGTGGCTCCATCCCTTCCAGCCACAGTATCAAAAAAGTGAAGGGGGAAAAAACCAAACAGTACAAAAAAAATTTTTTTAAACTCCCCCTTCTTGGCTACACCCCTTCCCCCCTCATGGTACCATGAAGAAGTGTAGCCCCCCCACCCCCTAAAAAAACAAAGCAAATAGTGAGTAGGTTTGATTGTTTATTTATGTATACATCAGTTGTAATGGGGAAGGGTGGCCATTCCCCCTCCAAGCCCCACCCCCTCTCACCCATGGACTGTGCACGTGGCCCTCCAGCCAAAAGATTTGTCCACTTCTGCTTTAGGGGGAGTCATGTTTTGATTTTTCTCAAAATAACATGACTCCAGGAGCTGCAGTGTTGAGTAAAAAAGAATACGCTACAATTTACAATAAGCTGCTGAGTCTGGGCACCAGCACTACTGTTTACATTGTTCTACTTCATTACCTTCCACCGGCAACACCAAGGTGGCTGGATGCAGAGGTGCCTGAAATTTTTCTTTGTTCTTCCATATATCTTTAGTATTAAACCCACCTACTGTAAATCCCTTTTGTCATTACTGTTTACAATTATAAGCTCTTCAGGCCAGCACTGTTCCTGTGATTTTGTTCAGGGCCTAGGCCTACAAAGCTTTGGATCATAGGCCTGAAAATGTGAATCTGTAAATCAAGCTGCTAAGCGGGGGGGGGGGGGGGGGGGCGGGCGGGATGGCCCAGCAGTCTCCCTTTAGAGGCTGGAAGGGGCTTGTAGCAATGTGTATTTTACCTTGGGCCTGTGTAATGATACTTTCTGTAAAAACTGTGTAAATACATTCATCGCTTTTTCTTATGGAGCTTTTACTAATTTTTATGAACTAAGTTTATATAATAAACAAAAAGGAAAAAAACAATGACCGGTGTCGCTTGCACAGTCTGCCTGTACCTTACTACGGGCTCCAGTGAATATACATCCGACTCCCACCCACCTTTTCCCTACCACGGTGCCAGCTACAAGGTACCTTCCCTGCCCCACGGGGCTCAGGGTGTGATGGGGCTGTAGGACCTTTCCCCACAAAGAGCTTTACACAACTGCTCTAAACACCTCTGTATTAGCAACACACCGAATGCACAGACCAAGCGAATCTAGTCTCACCACTCCCAGGGAACAGACAAATTTCAGCCAGGGACCAGTCAGTATCCATCTGCCTGCAGCAGTCCAGAAATGGTGCTGAAAGAGCTTTGTCTTCTATTTACATTAGATACGACAAGCTACCTCCTTTAACTCAAGACACTGCTGGATGTAGGAAGCAGCCTTTCTCCACAGCAATCATCTCCAGTGTTTGTCCCCTCTCTTTCCCCCATATCTAGTGAGGAATCTAGTGACTCGGGGCAGGATCATGATATTTCCCCCCTGGGCACGGAGCAGCTGCAGCAGACTGTGAAGCCCCTCAAGAGCTGCCTCTGCTAGGTGGGAAATGAGTCTTTGTTCTCCGAAGCATCCAGCACATCTATAGTCCTGGGCCGGGGTGAAGAGACCCTCAGAGCTGCATGGAGTTAGCGTTAGCAAAGTCAGGGAAATGCTGGATCCATCTTCTAGAATCTAGACCCAACTGGGTAGAGACATCATCAAAAGGGCAGCACATGGGTATGTGAGCAATTCCTGCTGGGGGAAGTGGGGACTTAAGGATAGAGCTGACCCAAACTGGAACACTTTGCAGCCTGAGAACTGAAATTTTTTGATTTGCTGTTACAGCCTGACCTGATCCCAAGTCATACACTCCCCTGCATTTAATTTCCTCCCATTCTGTAAGTTTCCCCATCTTCAAAGTGTCTGATGCAGTGGGATTTTCTCCCTCAAAAGCTCATGCGTTAAATAAATCTGTTAGTCTTTAAAAGTGCCACAGGACTCTGTTGTTTTTGAGAACTGAAATGTTTGTGATGCTCAGACAAAATTAATACAAACTTCCCCCATGTTTTATTGGGGTGTCAGGAAGGAAGCCCTCTGCAGCACCCCCAGGTGGGGAAATCTGGGGGTTATGAATGCAGAGGCATCTACCCAACTTTGTAGGCTCCCCTCCACATTACTAAATAGCCCTTAGAGTTCAGAGCCATACGGCCTAGCGTCCACAAAGTCAAAACGCAGGCCATCCCGAGCCCCTATGTCTCAGGGCTGTATGGCCTAATGGCAAGGGAGAGTGGTGCCCCAGTAGGGGGGCTCAGGCCCTCCTGCTCCACTGAGCCCCAGCCCAGGGCCCTATGCGTTCCAGGTTTATGGCACCCTGCCAGCAGCGAACCAGACTGAAAGACACCAGCTTCTGGCCATTCCTCCCCAGACTCAACAACCCAGGCTACTTCCTACCCAGACAGAGGGTGGTCCTCCTGCACGGACCCATTCTGTGCCTCCTTGCCCCCAGCGGGGCCAGGTGACCGCTCCTCTGGGGGACTCTGGAATTCACCAGCCACATCTGCAGGTTGGCCTCAGGGCACCTGTCACAATACGGCTGCTCCGGGTATCCACACACAATGTTTCCCTCTACGGCTGCTTGGGGCTGGTCACGCTCCTGGGAAGAAGCTTCAAGTAGAGGTCTTTCCTCCTCACTGGTCAGCCCTAACTGAGCTGAGCTGCCCTCCTTTATACTGGGGCAGCAATCTGAGCATGCCCAGCAGGGCTTAAGGGGTGGGGCCTCCACCGCCCATTGGGCTTCTTTAGTGCGGGGTAGACTCACCCCATCACATGGGGATTAAATGGGAAAACAAACCCAAACAGTAAAAACATCAAAGAGAAAGACTCCCCAAAATCTGGATGTCAGGAAACACCAGATCCCTCCCATTAGAAATGAAATGACTTATGTGCTGCCGAGCGATTATATTTATTTCCATGTGCAGGGTACATAGAACAGCAGGGAGCAGTTGGGCAAATTCACTCAGCTTGTAGAGCTTTGCATATACCACTTCAAACTGGATTCTCAGAGGACCAACAGACAATCAATAGCCTGGTTTCTAATCCAGGACAAGAATTCCAGCCCACTGTGGGCCCCAATCCTTAGGGAAGCTTTGTAAGCATTTTGATTTACTAGCCCCATAAGATTTGCTCAGAACATGGGTATTACGAACCCTCTGGTGAGTGTTAGCACATAGGCAGGTTCTTTAATTGCTTTAATGTGTTTTTTCTGTGTTCGCTTTCCCTTAAAAATAAATGTGCTTGCTTAGAGCTGTTGTAATGTATCTGGGGCAGTTACACCATTCACCATTTCTGAAGAGAAAGCCAGGAGGCCAACTTCATCACTCTGCTTTACTGGGGAATGTCAGTATATCAGGAAATTGTGCAGCCTGGAAATATCCTGATCGGGGGAAAGAGACATGTGTCTCCACACAAAACAGGTGATTACTCAGGATCCTGCAGCTTACAGGTGGTGATCATGCTGGACAGTGGAGCGGGAATCCTGGTGTATTGTCCTGAACTGTATCTGAAATCCTATCACTTCAGACCAGCAGTTCTTGGAGCTACAATCTCACTGGCTGCAAAAGGAGAGCAGATTCTCCCAGCACTGGTGGGTGACACTGACGCCACACTGACATACACGAGTAACACATGGGGGAAACTGAGGCACACGCACAGCACACAGCAAAATCCCAAGGATAGCTCCGTTTCATTAGTGTCCCAGAACTCCTTAGTTGTTCCCTTTCATTACTCTCCCGCTGCCCCCTGGGAGCCAGGCAGTCTTGTCAATTTCAAGGCTGAGCTGTGTAATTGACAAGGCTATCAGGTGCTGGCCAGGAGCAGGTAGTTGGACACCCCAGTTCCTGGCAGGCAGGGAAGATGCCCTAGGCAGCTTCTGGCAACACTGTCAGTTTCACAGCTGAGCCTTGAAACTGACGAAACTGCCAGCCCCCAGTGGGGTGTAGGCAGGGGGGCCCACAAGCTGAGACAGCTGGACCTCACTTCCTAGGGGCAAGAAGCCCATGACTGCTTCCCCCTGTGGACAGGAGGAGGAAGTCACTAGGGGCTTCCCCCAGCTCCTGGTGGGAAACAGGGATGGAAGAAGTCCGGGGCTGGCCCCAGGCAGGGAATGGGAAGTGAGGGGGGCAGACCTCCAGGCTCTCAACTCCCAGACTACCCCTCAAGTTGGTGGAAATGTGCCCGGTGAGGTTGAATCCCACAGACCTAAGAAGGGGAGTGTGGACATCAACCACCGCAGTAATTAGTAATCATATGTTATCAAATTATTTTTTTCAATATAGACAAGGCCTCTCCACAGTCCCCTTTTTTTTCTCCCCTCCCCTATCCAACAAATCTGCATTGTGATCTGGGAACCCAGACGACTGCTCTCTCAGTGAGGTCAGTGATAGGAAGAGGCTTTCATTAGAGGCCTCTCTGTACCCAGCTGAAGGGTTGGCTGGAGTTAACTTCCTATGGCAGTCCCGGGCTCTGCTGACATCAACTCCTGAGCCGAGACTTCAGGTGGGGGAGAGAGAACTGGGAAAAAGTGCTGGGGATGTCAGGAAAGTGACTGCACAAATTGCCTCTTTCAGGAGGCAGCTGCCTCTGCCCCAGGGAAATCAACTCTACCTAAGAACGGCCATTCTGGCTCAGGCCATGGTCTATCTCAGGGGTGTCAAACTCTTTTGCTGTGGCGGGTCAGACTGGACTTAAATGTACTTCAAGTGGGCTGTACAGACCAGAAATCACAATACGACAGCACCTTCGCCGCGGTGTGGAGCGCTGTGTGCGCAAATCTGTGCTCCTCAGTAGGACCACGAGCGCTCTCGCTCTGTTAGGGAGAGTGTGGTCCCACCAGGTGCATCTACACTAGTAAAATAAATCGACTTAAGCCTGCTTTCTTGATAGACAGTTTATAACCATTTGTTCTGGTGTCCACATTGGTGCTGAACTCAAATAATTCCTCTCCCTCCCTGATGTTAATCCCTCTGATGTATTTATAGAGATCAATCATATCCCCCCTCAGCCTTCTTTTGGTTAAGCTAAACAAGCCAAGCTTCTCCCACGAAAGCTCATGCGATAAATAAATCTGTTAGTCTTCAAAAGTGCCCCAGGACTCTGTTGTTTTTCCCAACAGAGTAGGTAACTCCTCCCAGAGAGGTGGTAACGAGGACAACAGAAAAATTCTTCTGGCGACAAAGCGCGGACTCCCCCAGTCGTTATGGTGGGTAACCTATGTCTCTCAGGGCAGTGCGGGCGGACCTAACACATTAGTGAAGACCAGGCCTTATTCATTTACCTGCGATGAAAAGGGGACTGGTCTCAAATTTCTGCTTCCTCAGCTGTTGAGCCACTTCAGCCAGTGTCCAGAAGGTGGAAACGATGTCTTACAAATCCTTTTTAACTCCATTTTACCAGGAGGGGAGGCCATAGCTAGTAATTTCCCAAATTTGCCTTTTATACCAACACACTTCTCATTCTTCTGCGTCTCATTGTTATTTAAAGGTTCGGGGAGGCTCTATGCTAGTGGCTGTTTTAATTTCCATTTACAACATTTCCTTCTGTCCTTGGAAAAGAGATCAGGTCACTGAAAAACTTGGGCCTGATTCCTCTCTTGTGCACCCCTGGTGTAAATCAGGAGTAACCCAAATGTCATTTCCTGAGAGACATAGTTATGCCTGTGTAGATGTAGCTAGCTCAATAGAAGCTTTTTGTCAGCCAGAGACCACCTTTCAGGGAGGTGGAGTGTCTGAATCAGAGAGTGGAAAAACCCAGCCCAGGTGGCTCCTTTCAACACTGTCTGGGGAGGGCCCACTGCAGAAACAAGCCATCGAGAGCCACTCCTCTCAGCAGCGTGCCTACGGAGGGAGTCTCCGGGGGGGCCTTTTTTCTACGGTGTGCCTGGGAAACCCACCCACCCACTCCAGCCGTGGCTGCCACCACATTTTGAGGCAGCAGCTGCTTTTTTCAGTAGAGTTGGCTGCTGTCAGATGCTGAGCATCGGGGAGGAGGGGCTGGGAAAGGTTGCCAACCCTGTAGGGAGTGTGCATGCTATGGGACATAGCTTCAACCCCCTCAGCCTCATGACACAGCTGAGCCCTCCCATTGTGCACAACACACTGATGCCCCCCACTTGAACAGCCCACCACTGCTGAGGCTCTCTGCCAGCACTTTCAGCTGCGGGTCAAGCTAGAGTAGCCCCCGCTCCCGACGAATTCTGCCTTAGTCGATAGTTCTGGCAGAGAAACCATAGAGAGCTATCAGCGGCAACCCTTCAATGGCCAGCGGCATGAAATCAGCCACAGCTCTCCTTGGAGGCAGGGGCAGCTTTCAGCAGCAGGCTGATTTTACGCAACACACTCAGCCGCTGTGCCGCAACACATTTTTGTGTCGTGACACAGCAGTCAAGAATGGCTGAGCTATGGTGCTCTAGGAGCACAGTTGTTTCACCGTAGCTGAGCCGCTGTAGTGCGGGTTATGGGATTTTCTGATGTGGGGTTCCCTCAACTTCTCTTGTTGAAGCTGTTCCACTTTGGGTAAGTAAATAGCCACTGGAGCAGGGGGACAAATGCTGGGTCTGCCCTGACTCAGATAAGTGCCCAACCCACCAGGCTATCGAGTCATTCTCCCCCTCTCTCTGGCCCAGTGACTATTTATTTATTCATCCATAGTGAAGTGTCTCACTGGGAGCGAATGACAGATCCCCACATCAGAACAGCCATAACCCAGTGGCTAGGGCACTCACTTGATCAGTAACAGACCCTGTTCAAATCCATTCTCCTCGGCAGGCAGAGGGGGGACTTGACTCAGGGTCTCCCA
>ML686089.1:98522-123700 GCA_007922175.1 Pelusios castaneus
CCAGCCCCGGGGGAGCGCACGGGCAGGGGTCGAACCAGCCCCGGGGGAGCGCACGGGCAGGGGCCGAACCCGAACCAGCCCCGGGGGAGCGCACGGGCAGGGGTCGAACCAGCCCCGAGGGAGCGCACGGGCAGGGGCCGAGTGTTCCAGGCGAGCAGGGAGCGTGGAAAGGAGCTGGTGGGCAATGGAGGCTGGGGCGATTCGAGGCTCCCAGCCCTGCCTCCCCCCGGTCGCCCCCTTAGTGTTTCCTGCCCCTGGCTGCGGGCAGCGCCGGTGGGGAGTCCCGGGGGGAGTTGCTGGGCTGGTTCTCTGCCCAATCCAGCTGGGTTGTGCGAGACTGGAGGGTCGTGGTTGGGAAGGACCTACGGGAAGAGAAAATCCCTAATGCTGGGACAGGTTTCAAAGGGGTGGCCGAGTCTATTGTCTATTGCAGAGAATCAAACAAGGAGTCCTGGGGCACTTTTAAAGACTAACAAATTTATTTGTCGCATGAGCTTTCATGGGAGAAAATCCCACTTTGTTGGATGCTTTGAAGAATGCTGGGACAGTAACTGCTCTTCTTGGGGCAGAGCAGCTGGGGACAATTGCTCTGAAGCCAGCTCCCTGGTCCTGCAAGCAACCCATGACTGAGAGATGTGTGCAGAGGAGAGGAAGAGTCTCACTGAGTTCTCCATTTGTTAGCAAATCCAGCCCCCCTTCCGGCCCCCCAGGGAAAAGCAGAGCTCCCACCCCCCCAGTGAAGATGCTGATGGGGAGCTGCGCTTCACTTTAAGTAGTTGGATACCGCTCCCAAAAAATACACCAGGCCCGATGCTAACCCAACACTGAGTTTTACCCGTATTTGCTAAATTTTATTTTTTTCAGTGTAAGACAGAAAGTGTCCCTTCCTAGACAGAGGGGTGCCAAATCCATCTGTGTCAATATGAACAAAAAAAAGGCCAGAGAACGCAGTCTAGCCCAACACTTCAAAAATCAAGACTCAGTCCCCAAATCAGATCCGATTACAAAGCATGACGTTTTATTAAACACTGAAATTCCGGGTGGCGGGTTTCTCTGCCTGCAGATTTCTAACCCTTTAGGTGCAGTTGCTTCATGTTTTTAAGCTTTTCTCTGCCACTTCAAAGGATAGAAATGTGGTTTTCAATCAAATTTCAAAAACATGATCTGATTCTCACCTTTTCACTAGAGTCCACTTTTAGAAAAAGGTGAAATATCCCATGAGTTGCAATAACAGAGTAAGAGATGGGCCCTGCTCTTGGGAACACTAACTCCCCATTGGGGCTATTTCTAGGCTCAAAGTTAAGCATGTGTGTGAATGATTGAGAACTCCAGGCCTGTGGTATGAAATGTCTTAGGGAAAACAGTTCAGATAAAGTCCCACTCAGTCAAATATTACCTTAGCCAGAGCCACTAAATTCACTATGGACCTAACATTACCAAAATAAATTCTGAGGGAGAGATTTTTAAAATCACCAAAGTGGTCCAGGACTTGGACTTTCAACAGGACCAGCTGATTTTCAGTGGCTCTGGTGCTGCTAACGCACATTGGCTCTTCTGAAAAGCCCATCCTCAATTAAAATTGTTTGTGAAATGAAAATAAAATCTCTGTTTATCAAGTTTTTGTGCTGGGCAAACAGATCAGGGAAAAGACTGTAAAATGTAATCGTGTGTTGGATCAGTCGGTTTCTCAAACCTGTGTTCCTTGTTACCGTGATATCCTCTGCTGTCTGGATAGAGTTGGTTAGTAATCCGATGGGGTGGTGGTCCGAAATGGGGTGAACGGGGCTTTCCTTGTAAGTATCTATAGATGAAATTCCCATCATTCCATGTAATCATTAAAAGGCTTTTGGCTTCTGCTCATAAAACATTATTTTTTCCTGCTCTATGACATCTGTCTTTTCCTTCTAAGTATAAATCTGAAATTTGATTTTTAACGTTTTAATGGTAACATAGCCACTTCTCACCAGCTCCGTAACTCCTGGGGATAAACACATTTTTATTTCAAGCAGAGTGGTTTGATCTTAACTTTGTGGGAAACAAAACAAAACCTTTTATTCCCCATTGCTGTGAGCTCAGAAGCAAGGTTACCTTTTTTTTATTTTTGCCACAAGATGAAAGTGCCTCAGGTTGGATGGATCAAGAGAAAATACAGATTGGGGGTTTTAACTCCATTTTGACTTTTATGGAGTCGCTCCTTCCTTTGAAAGTGAGCTCTAGGCCTGTCCTATGGATTAGTAACACGCAGTGTTCCCATTGTGTGTCATTGAGGTGGGAATGGATACCTGGGGAACATGCCTGAAACACCTGAGCCAGGCCTGCCTTGGTATGAGCTGTTGACTCCAGAAGGACATGGAACACGTGACTGTATATCACTGAGAAACAGTGGGTGCTTTGAGACCCCTAAATGTCCTACAGAGGTTGTAACACTTCCCCCAGACATTTGACTGCACCAAACAGCCTCTACAAACACGTTTTGATTCATTTGTATCCCACCAACCTTCAGTGCAGGAAGGGACTGGTTTGAAGTCCTGAAATGTTCGTTGTAACAAAAGGTTACATAGTTACATAAATTCCCAAGAGGTGGCCATGTTAATCTAGGTCAGCAAAACCAGGAAGGAGTCCTGGGGCAATTTTAAAGACTAACAAATGTATTTATTGTGTGAGCTTTCGTGGGAGAAAATCCCACTTCATCAGACGCTTTGAAGATGAGGAGCTTACAGGGTGGGGGGAAATAAATGTAAATTCCCCATCATCAAAGCATCTGACAAAGTGGGATTTTCTCCCACGAAAGCTCATGCGATAAATAAATTTGTTAGTCTTTAAAAGTGCCCCAGGACTCCTTGTTTATAGTTACATAATTCACTTTGCTCTTTCGTGGTTTCTTTCCCCCTTATCAGGATTTCTGACCCCCAAATCCAGTGTGGTCTCCAGATGGAACAAGGAGAAGACGTGTGGGTCCCAGATCTCCAGGATGCTGAGGAAGGGGAGAGCCCAGGAGGCACCTGGACAGGTGAGGAATTGTCTAAAGAAGCTCTGAAATCTCTGGGGTGTTTCGCTGAGTCACTTTGGGGCGCAGTCAGCCTGGAATGGAGCCGTTTCCAACAATGTTACGTACACTTTCAGGCCCTGCCCTTCGCTAGCAACTTTTGTGAGTTGTGCAGCCTTGTTCACTCATTTTTAAAACAAAATATTTTTCTCTCCCCTCTTATTGCTTGACAGATGCCCACAACCGGCAGGGAAGAGGGCAGTGAAACTAATCTACAGAAGGGGCAGTAAAAGTGTTGACTCTTGCCCAAAGCAGACTGGGGAGAAATAGAAAACACTTTTTCCTCTCTCACTCCTTTCATTGACACAGGGGCCAACTACACCAGCAAGTGGGTAAAGGCATATACGCCCCAGTTGCCTGGACACTCACAGACTCTAAGGTCTGGAGAGACCAATGTGATCATCTAGTCTGACCTCCCGCACGACGCAGGCCACAAAACCTCACCCACCCGCTTCTGTCCCACAGGGATGAGCAACGAGAAACAGGCGCAGTGTGAATAGCCAACGAACAAGCTCATCACTGTACGACGGTAGCTGAGCTCAGACAGGGCACGTTATTATCCTGTCCGACTGCCGGTTCGTCCTCCTGTTACTCTTGTGAAGCATGAAAGGCTCTTTCCCCACGAATCAGGCAGCATAGGCCGTGTCTACACTGGGGGCACCATCTAAAGGCGATGTTAATACAGCGACGTAATAAAACTGGAGGAGAGTGTCCACAGGACTCTTCTGCTCTGGCTCCTTTGGCGGCCAGTGTAGACAGCCGCGCCTCCCCTGGCTGACGCCGGCCCCCGCAGCCCAGTTGCCGATCCCCCAGCAGGAGCCCTGGTTGGGGTCCGCTGAACCCCCCATTGGAGGCCAATGTCTACACTAGGGTTAAGGCGAATTACTAAATTTGCTTTTAACCCTACACCTCTTAGAGAGGTGGAGTTACAGGGTTGACTTGTACCAGCCCTTAATTCGACCTTCCAGCAGCCTGGGCATGTACGCAGGCTGTAGAAGGTCGAAGTAAGGAGCGTTACATCGACTCAGCCCTCAGTGTAGACCAGGCCTTAGATAACACTGGGAAGGTTTATTCACGATACCGGGAAGACTGACAGGACACCTTCAAATTGGTGGTGTTCCAGTGGTCAAATATATATACTTCTTTGTCAGTTACATAATCCACTTGGAATTCTTTACTTGTTCCACCCAGAGAGGACAGAGGTGATAATGATCGATGCAGAGACACTTTAATTACATTAAAGGCCCTATGGCTACATTTAGGGTGAGGTGGGAGGATGGGATGGAGAGAAGAGTCCTTACAGCTAGTCAGAAATGTATTGTTCCCATCTAGGCCAGAATTTCTCAATAGGCAGCTGTCCACTGCATTCTTGGTTGTTCACAGCACCATTGTCCTTGGGTGGATCTGGTATGATTATCTGTTAACTTGAGTTTCATGCCACAACTCGCTGGCAGGAAGAGTACCTGAGCTGTAACAGAAGAGATCTGACAGAGAAACGTCTAAAAAACCCAGAAAAATATTAAAACCTAACACCCTCCTTACCACCCACAACCCCTAGTTACGCTCCACTCAGCGACTTGCGTCTTAGGCCGTGTCTACATGGGGTGTTGACCCTGGATCACCCACCCCTGTAGGGTCACCCTCAGTGGCAGCTGTTTTCAGCGTCATGTTGACCCGCCCTGCTGAAAGCAAGTCTGAAATTCTCCAGAGCAGACAGGATCGTCTGTCTGTCTGTATGTCTGTGATTGGGTCCCTGATCCTGGCTGGGATCTCTGACCACTAAGAATTTTACTGCCAGTTTCCTCCCTCGGGGCTGCAGCCATGTCGGGTTTCTAACTAAGCTGGTCGTAGTGAAATGACCCAGGGCAAATGGCGTTGCTGAGTCAGTTTGGGATCCGTGCACTTCCTCAATTCCGCTGCAATGTCCTTGAGGCCTGCAGCTTCTTTTGGGCCGTGACAAACACCGTCTTGAATCTATTACCTCCACTCCAAAAAGAGCTGCAAAAATCATCTTCTTGGCTTGTCACTTCCACCATGGCACCCCCAACCCCTCATCCTGCCCAGCTCCTCCTCCTTCCTCTCAGATACAAACCACTCATCACCTTTAAGGCCTTTCACAGCCTCGCCCGACCCAGTGGTTCCCAGCCTGTGGTCCATGGACCACGGGTACTGCGGGTGGTCTGTGGCTGGTGGGTGGGGAAAGATGATGTAGTAATAATAATATAATCCCATGGCCCTCTTATGTATCAGATCCATGTTACATTATCATTCACAATGTAATTTGCTTCACAAGCATCCTTATGTAACAGCTGCGTTTTTAATACCCCTCGATACACAAGTTTGACTCCCGTCAGCCACGGGCTAGGTTAAAAATGTTTAAAACCGCTTGCTTACGTGGTGGTCCACAGAAGCTTTCGATGACGACGTAGCGGTCCACGTCAAGGAAAAGGCTGGGAACCGCTGCCCTACTCTCTGTCTCCCACGTCAGTGTTTCCCAACCAGTGTCCCAGGGCACACACGGGTGCGAGCAGGTGTGCCACGGAATTTTTTGAAAAAAAACGACTCGAAGAGTTCTGGATTGGCTCACTGGCTCATGAATATTCATGAGTTCATTTGGAAACTATATGGGGGTGTGCCTCAAAATAATTAAAGGTATCAAGGCGTGCCACCGCAGAGAAAGGTTTGGGAACCATTGTTCTGTGTTATCAGAAGGCGGAACCTACCTCTGCCCCTCCAGCCATCCCAGCCTTCACTGCCAATTAGTCTGCGCTGCCTTCAAGCACTTGCATGCTTTCTGCCTCTCCCCAGCTCCCTCTGAAAATACACATAGCCACTATATTGTTTCCCTTCGGATTCCTGCTTCGAACTCCCGTCTGCCATGGTAGGCTCTTCAGGACCAGGGATGATGTGTGTGTGTTCTGCAGTACCTAGCATAATGGAGCTTCAGGTGCATAATTCAGGCAGGGTTATTTTGTCCAGCATGCACAGAGCCTGGGGATTTCCGGCCGTCTCTTCATTACCATCAGTTACTGTTTCTGCCATGGTAGCTCTGCCTAGCTCACTCGGTTCATTCCTCCCCCAAAAGGCAGTTTCTTGAAATCTAAAACCTCTGCAGAGCTGCATTCCCGGACAAACCCGCCCCATTGTCACCGTGCTGAGCCCCAAGATCCCCTCTGCTCCTCTCGTCCTCGCTGGGCTCAGCTCTGGCAGTCAGCAGTCGCTCCAGGGCAGCTCCGTCTCTGGCTAGTGCTTGTTCGGCTGGGATATGGCCTCACTTTCCATGTGTTTGAGAGGCCTCTTTGGTGTGTGTTCAGTGATGTGGGAGTTCAGTTCCCTGTTAGCAGACTGTCTGGGCTTTCGGCACCTGGAGAGCTGGCCCAGCCCAATGTATTTAATTGCTTTAAAATGGGCTGGGGTTCAAATCGGGGAGCACTCTTTGTGATCTCCCATCTCAAATGAGGAGAAGAGTTATAGATGTCAGCTATCCAGCGCCCCAAGCACATGGAGATCCCACGAGACACATGTGCAGGTGAGGAATGAGTTAAACCAGCTTGGGGAAAAACAGGGAGTGAAGTAAAATCAGGTTCCTTCAAAGGGCTCAACAAATTCCTGGGTTGTCAGGACTGTTCCCAACAGCTGCCGTAATTCATGGTTTCCCACCCATCTTGACTGATAGCTGGCCACAGCTCCATCTCCCGAGTGTCCAGATGGGATGTGGAGGTGGAATTTGCTCCCTCCTCTCAAAAAGGGGTGGTGCTGGGCAGAATTCAACTTGTTTTTTAATCGCCCCGGCAGTTAATTTGGTTTGTGCCCCCAGCACAGGGAGTGACACATCCGGATTCTCTCTCTGTCTCAGCAGGTGATGAGATGGCGAGTGAGAGCGAGGAGGACCCTCAGCAGGATGGTCCTGAGCAAGTGGAAGTACATGGGCCGGTACCAGGGAGGTCTAAAGAGGACATTTCCCCTGAGCACGGAGAAGCCTGCGGGAGTCAATGTGGGCCAGAGAAGGAGCAGGGAAGCCACCCAGAGGAGAAACAGGAGAATCTGGGTTTGGGGAGACACTGTGACCCCACAATCAACAAGGGACTATGCTCTGGGGAGAAACCCAACACATGCGAGGACTGTGGGAAAAGCTTCAGCCTGAGATCTAATCTGATCACGCACCAGAGACTGCATCTGGGGGAGAGACCTTATCAATGTCCAGAGTGCGGGCGCTGCTTCAGCCAGAGTTCGCATCTGATCACGCATCAGCGCCTGCACACGGGAGAGAGACCCTACCGGTGCCGAGACTGCGGGAAGAGCTTCAACGTGAACTCGGACCTGATTAAACACCAGCGAACGCACACGGGGGAGCGGCCCTATCCCTGCGCCGAGTGCGGGCGGCGATTCAGCAGCAGCTCCAACCTCACCCGGCATCAGCGGCTGCACACCGGAGAGAGACCCTATCGGTGCGAGGCCTGCGGGGAAAGCTTCCGGGACTGTTCGTCCCTCACGATCCACCAGCGAGTGCACACGGGGGAGAGGCCCTACGTCTGCCCTGACTGCGGGAAAGGCTTCACCGACAGCTCCCTCCTCATCAAGCACCAGAGGACGCACCGGACGGAGAAGTGCTTTAACTGCCCTGACTGCGGGAAAAGTTTCTCCACCAGCACGTACCTCTCCAGACACCAGCGAACCCACCTGGCTGAGAAGCCCTATCGGTGCGACGAGTGCGGCAGAGGATACAGCCAGTTCGCTCATCTCACCACCCACCAGAGGGTGCACACGGGAGAGAGGCCCTACATCTGCCCTGACTGCAGGAAAAGTTTCACCACCAGCTCTGCCCTTACGAAGCACAAGAGAATCCACACGGGAGAGAGGCCCTACGTCTGCCCCGATTGCGGGAAAAGCTTTACTCAGAGCTCAAACGTTATCACCCACTGGAGACTCCAGCACGGGAAAACCCTGTGAGAGGCCCCAGTCCAGCTGCCAGGGTAACAGCAGCTCTGTCCATCCCCACCCCCAGCACGGGAAATCTCTATAAGAACCCCCACCATGGCCAGCCACAGGAACCACAGCTCCGCCCAGCGCTACTCCCATCACAGGAATTCCCTGTGAGAGCCCCCAGCACAGCGTGTCATGGGAGCAGTAGCTCTGGTGACCCCCACTCCCCGCACCGGAAATCCCTGTGAGAGCCCCCAACGCAGACTGGTTTGGGGTTGGGGTTTGCGTTCTCATTCCTATGTGGCAGGGACTCTGTTAAAAATTGTTCTGGGCACCATTTAATCCTTCCTTCTCCAGGTTCAAAACCAGAACTGATTAGATTCAGCTGAGATTTGTCGTTTCCTCTCTGCAATAACTGACAGAGGCCCACACACAATAGGGGAGAAACGAAGTAACTCTACGGGAGGAGCCTTGAAACTTCCATGCACAGTGCTGACACTTGCACAAAGCAGACTGGGGAGAAATAGAAACTGCCTTTTCCACTCTTGCCCCTTTGATTGACGCTAACCTTAGGTGCCATGTGAATCCCTGAAAGCAGGTCTAGGGTTTATGCCTTGGGCCTGGCATAGGAGCAGAGGGGAAATGAAAGACAATGGGGAACTGGAAAAGTTCAGTGCTACTGACTGAAATCACTAACGGCCTGGGTTAATCGGCGCAACCTCAGAACATGGCATCTCAGAGTGGTGATGAGCACCCAAAGCAGAAGGAGAGGATCAATGGCAGCAGAGTAAAGGAGCCAGGGCAGCGCAAACAGCCATTTGCAGAGGTGTACAGCATTACTCGGTGCTCCCCTCCCTTTCTGAGGGGCAAGGAGGGGAAGCATTGTGAATGTATCCCTGAATGCTGGACCAAGGACAACAGCTGTGAGTGGAGGAAGAGGGGAGTGATCTACTTGTTGGACTCGCCACTGGAAGGTGGGAAACTGAGGCCAAGGACACTGCCCGGTGCACTGTGCGGTCACATGGTTTTGTGGTGTTTTCCCAAATTTATGCTTGGTTCCCTTTCCCGTGTAATAAAACTTCTCTTTTGTTATACACACACTCACTGCTTGCGAGTGGGGGAGTTTGCCTCTTTTAGAGGTGCCCAGAGCAGAGTGCTGGTAAGTTTTCCCAGATTGCTGGCTGGGGTTTGAGCCGGTTCTGTTCTGTTATCGTTAAGAGGAAACCTAGATATTGAACATGGACCTTCTTGCTGCCAGCTTCACCTGGCAGGAGGGTTACATTAGAACAGACAATGCTACTGCGGAGGCAGCTGCTGTTCTCAGTCAGCGGTTCTGTCTGGTGCACTCGCATCCCCAGCGCAGGGTTCCACGCCCTTCGCCCGTCTCCAGGAGGCCAGGACAGAAATGAATGCCCAAGACACACAGTGGTTTTCCTGGGGCCACTCATAGCTTCTCCCTATTTTGCATTCCCTATGATTCTAAGAGAAAAGAAAGTGGGAATCCTCAATATTACGGTGTTCGCCTCCTTCCATTCTTGCTGAGAGCACTTGAGTTGCATCCCTGGTATTTCTCCCCCTGCTGTATTTATAGAGAGCAATCATGTGGCCCCTCAGCCTCCTTTCGGTCAGGCTAAACAAGCCACCCTCCTTAAGTGTCCTTTCATAAGGCAGGTTTTCCATTCCACGGATCGTCCTTGTACCCCTTCTCTGCCCATGTTCCAGTTTGAATTCGTCTTTCTTAAACATGGGGGACCGGAACGGCACGCTATATTCCAGATGAGGTCTCGTGAGCACCTTGTATAACAGCATTAACACCTCCTTCTCTCTCCTGGAAACACCTCGACTGGTGCATCCAAGGACCACCTTTTTCACAGCCACATGCCGTTGGCGGCTCATTGGCATCTTCTGATCAACCCGTATACCCAGGTCCTTCCGATTGAAAGCCGTCTGAGAATCCGTGGGCTCCTGCTGGCAGATGCCCCCCAATGCTGCTCTATTGTATTGGCAAGGGACCCACGTTCCTAACCCCGTCCCCTCCCACTCTCACCACAAGCCGTGAAGGAAGGCCAAAGGTCCCAGAGAAGGCAGCAGTAAAAGCGAAGAGATGGGACTGGCTAGTCACACTACAATGAGAGCTTGCCTGCCCTGTAGGCCAGGAAACACCCACCTCTCTTCCCCGTAGCTGAGTTAGTGGCAGAAATCTTCCCTCAGCCCCTGAACCCAGTATCCGTGCTCAGGTGAACGACACTTCACCCCCTTCCTGCTCCTAGGTTCCCTACAATCCCCCATCACCTCCTGCTTGGGAACCACTCAGTGCCCAGGTCCCGGCCCCAGGGATCAAATTGTTCTGGATTGTCGGCAGGTTCTCCTACATGTCTGACTCTCGCATGTCTCCGATTCTCAGACAGGCTGCCCCAGGTTTGGATCCAGAGCAGGGGCGTAGCTATGGGTGGGCACGTGCCCATCTGGTTGGTCAGCAGGCCGCCCCACCCCTGCCCGCCACAGCATCCAGCAGTGGCGTGAGTGTGACCATGGACCAGCGGGCGGCCATGTGGGTGGACAGCATTGCCTCACAGCTCCAGCCCTGGGCAGCCGCTGCGGCCGTGAAGTCTCAGGGTCTGTACCCCTTTCTTCCTCCTCCTGACTCGCCACTTGCTAGGGCTTTCAGGACTGAATGCAGGGGCTGGCTACACCCCGGATCCAGAGTCGCTTCCACGGGGGAAGAGAGTCACCGGGTCCATGTGAGGAGAGGGATTCCTCAACGAGGTTAAAGGGAATTAACCTGCCTCCTCATTAATCACTCTTGAATCGCTATGACCCCGCAACTCACAATTGAGAGTGCCTACTTCAATGCAGTCCAGTTCCAAAGCGGTAGCCCTGTTAGTCTATTGCAGAAAAACAACAGAGTCCTGTGGCACTTTTAAAGACTAACAGATTTATTTATCGCAAGAGCTTTTGTGGGAGAAAATCCCACTTCGTCAGATGCTTCCCATCTTCAAAGCTTCTGGCAAAGTGGGATTTTCTCCCTCGAAAGCTCATGCGATAAATAAATCTGTTAGTCTTTAAAAGTGCAGCTAGACTCCTTGTTTGCTTCTTTTAAGTTATCCTGGATATGTTTCGTATTTATATATAGTGTGTAAACTTCCAGCTGGTTTACAGTTTTTGCAACAGTTTTTCTTTATGCAAAACTTTACCCAAAAAATGCCAGCATTATTTTTTAAGGCTAGTGTATTTCTCCAGAGACTTGGGCTATGTTCTTTCATCCCTTTGTTTAAAAAGCTGCGGTTTTTTAGGCAGACAGTGGTTGATAGCCACACCTGAGGGTTCTGTCGGATATTCTGATTGGTTCAGGAAAAGAGCTATAGATCTACTTGATTGGCCCAGACAAGAGGAGTGCTTTTGTAACCTTGGGTGGGCTAAAATTCATTTAATTGCCCTTCTCCAGTGCCTCACAGAAATACACCCCAATCCCTGTGGAGAAAGCAGCTGGAGACCCAGGATCCAGTCTGTATGGGATTCACAGCAAAGATTGCTCAGAGTTACCTCCCCACATTAAAATATTACTAAAACCAAACCTAACAATGAACTTTATTAACTACTAACTAAATAAACCTTATCCTAAGAAAACAAAATACAATTAACCAAGAACAATCCCTGCAGAAACCCCTGCATGAAAGATACCCAAGAGTCCCAAAGGCCACGTGGAGTTCACCCAACTCTCAGCTACAGTCTTTGTTCAAATGTAGAGGCTTAAGTGGCAAGAAATAGCTGTCTTCTTCTTTTTTTGCAGGAATCTTCTGTAGAATTCCATGCAGGCTTTTCCTTCTCCTTTGCAACCAGCCCTCAGCCCCATATGCGTCTGCAAAATCTGTTGCACATGACTCCATTAGAGGGAGAAAACATCTTGTTCACTCCTGGCTCAGCTTCTCTCCTGAAAACTGAGCACACGGTCTCTTCTCAAATCAGCTCTAGCCTGCTGTCTGCACAGACAGCTGCTCTCATGTCATCTGACTGACCGCACCATTTTCAGACTTTATTTCTAAATAATCTAAAAAGCATATCCCTTATTTTTTTTTCTAAAAAAATAAAATAAATAATTAATACCTTCATTTAAAATACTTGCAAGTTATTTTTCTCTAAAAAGACATAACACATTTGTGGCTTAACACTTCATTCTCTTCTGCAGTTTTATAACATGCTTTTCTGACATGTTCTCTTCTTTCGTTAGTGCTTTCTGACAATCTGCTTTATTTGGCAAATTATTTGAAAATGCCTATAGGATTATTTTGCTCTAATGATGTTTAAAAAAACATGTGAACACATACAATTGCTCTAGGGTTTCCCATAGAAAAAAATTTTTTTTTCCAAATTGCTGACTATGCTAAAAACATACACGTCCAAGTATGAGACCAGAAGTATGACATAAACTAAAAAAGGGGAGCTGGATACTTGTCAAAATGATATAGTGATGATTGCTACAGAGTTCTTACTGCTTGATTGGATCTGAGCTGTGGAAAGGGTAGATAAGAAGATGGTTAATTTTTAGCCTGGGAAGAGAGAAATGTGTGCAGTGGGGTGGTTTCTGAGCTGGGCGGGGGGGTGGGTTAGTGTTAAAGGAAATGGAGTCACCGAGTGAATGAGGGAGTGTGGGAAAAGGCCGGCAGCGTGATCTTAGCTTCGAATAAGAGTTATCTTTTCTTTGATCGTGACTAATTTCTTGATTTAATAATCTTTTGATTTAGACTATTCTGATTTATAATCACTGTAGTCAATAAATATCTTTGTTTTATCTAGAGCAGTGCATGTGGATTGAGTGGGTGCAGAGACCGCAGTGGGAGTGACAGAGCTGGTGCATATCAATTTCTCTGGTAAACTGATGCACTTGTGTAAATGAGCTTGCAGGGGAGCAGTGACCATCACTGAACCCTGCAAGATAATAGATTTCAAGCTTGCATCTGGGACTGGGGGTGTTTTCTGGGGGTCTATTCCATGAGTGGTGGGCCAGAGCACTTCTCCGCTTGTAGCCTGAGATTTTTGTCCAAGAGCTATGTAGACCTATTAGTCAAATTTAGGAAGGTAGGCTAAAAGAAGAGCCTCAAACGGGGTTTGAAATTCTAAAGATTCTTAAATAATTTATTAGGATTAAGTCAGGCCTCGACAAATCTGCCGGACACCTAGGGGCCAGCCCAAAAACTTGGGTGCCCCTACGTATCCGGCAGAGAAAGTGCCTCCCACCGCTGCAAAGCTGCTGTGGCCATGGCTCCTTTCAGCGGCAAGCCCCTCCCCTGCAGCTGTGCCCCCGCCCCAGTGCCACTGAAAGAGTTGCCAGTGGTGGCTTTTTTTCCGTGGCTGGGAAAGGGGGGTTCATTAGTGTGCTGCGCTCGCTGCTGAAAGAAACCCTGCTCACTCGCCAATGAAAAAAAGCCGCTGCCGGTGGCTCTTTCGGTGGTGGCGGGGGTGGGGGGCAGAGGGAGAGATGGCAACACTGGAAAGGAAGGGCACTGCCATCTCTCCCTCTTCCTTCCGTGCCACCGAAAGATCTGCTGGCAGCAGCTTTTTTTCAGTGGTGGGGGAGAGGGAGCTGGGGCAGCTTTTCAGCAGCAGGAGCCTGGTGTGCTCTGTTCAGTGGGGAGGGGGAGCCTGGGTACCCCAGTGTTAGGGCGAGTGTGGTACATTTGTCAAGGCCTGAGTTAAGCTTTGTCCAGCAGCAGCCAGGCCTCCAGTTTGCATTGTCTTAGCCCCAGTGTCAACCTCTGGAACCCGACTGTCCTTCCCCAGTCCCGCTCACCACAGGGGTAACAGCTGTGGCAGGGTTCTCCAACTCTCTCCTGAAAACAGAGCTTCTAATCTTCCCTGCCCTTTTCCCAGTGTCATCTCCCACATACCCACTCATAGCCTCAGGCAGCCCTGCAAACAGCCCCCTGCCTCAGTTTCCCCCTTTAAGGAACTTCTTTGATAATTCACACAGGCTGTCATCCATTCAAAGTTCTGGTTTTATTAAGATAACCAACTGGCAAGATAATGTTCTCTGTTCCCTCCCCGAGTCCCTTCTATCAGTAGAGCCCTACCCGGATACAAATATGTGGATCGGTATCCAATCTGCATCTGCAAAAAATGGTCTGCAGATATCTGCGTTGTATCTGTGGATGTGGATTTAATGCGAATATCTGCATATTTGCAGGGCTCTAGCCCTGTACAGATAAAAATATGTGGATCCGTATCCAATCTGCATCTGCAAGAAATGGTCTGTAGATATCCGCGTTGTATCCACGGATGTGGATATAATGCAGCTATCTGCGGATATCTGCGTATTTGCAGGGCTCTAGCCCAGTACAGATAAAAATATGTGGATCTGTATCCAATCTGCATCTGCAAGAAATGGTCTGTGGATATCCGCGTTGTATCCGCAGATGTGGATATAATGCAGCTATCCGCGGATATCTGTGTATTTGCAGGGCTCTAGCCCTGTACAGATAAAAATATGTGGATCCCTATCCAATCTGCATCTGCAAGAAATGGTCTGCGGATATCCACATTGTATCTGTGGATGCGGATATCCGCGGATATAATGTGGATATCCGTGGATTTGCAGGGCTCTATCTATCAGGTCGTGCTCAGACCTTTCTTGTCTGAGAGGTCTCCCCAATGGATCACATTCACACCCAGCTGCCTCTTTGCTCTGCTCTGTCCTCCCTGAGACCAGACTCTCCCTGTAACTTCCTGCTGCTTTTCATGGAGGAACAAGCTGATGTCTGCTCAGCTCTTCCTCCTTAGTAACTACGGTTTACTGGCACCAGGATCCAGGCTTGGGTGATCAGATAGCAAGTGTGAGAAATCAAGATGGGATGGGAGATAACATCCACCTATATAACAAAACACCCTGAATATTGGCACTGTCCTTATGAAATCAGGACAACCTAGTCACCCCACCTCTAGTCCTAAAGGAGCCAGTGACCCTGTTATTCACAATCACTGGAGGGAAAACCACCATCCACCCTCACCCAGGCCAGCAAAGTGTGCGTTGTTTTGATGTGGCCCTACCTCTGCATCCAAACATCCAGGCTGTGATCACCTCTCTACAGTCTCTACCGTTCCCCACCATCCCGCTAAATGGTTCATGGAGGCCTTCTTCTCATTTCTTGGACACCCCCCCCCCCCCATCCAGCTCAGACGTCTCATCTGACCACTGCCGCAAAGATTGTTTTCCTCTGACCTCCAGGACCCTCTCTGCATGCTCCCCATTGCCCCCTCTCCCCTGAGCATGGGGCAGAAGAAGCAAACCCAGCGGACATCAGGGCTGTTAGTTTTACATAATCCCATGACTTCAAAGGCAATCCCATGATTTTTGCAAGACAAACAAGGGGTCCTGGGGCACTTTTAAAAGACAAACCAATTTATTTATCGCAGGAGCTTTCGTGGGAGAAAATCCCACTTCCTCAGATGCTTTGAAGATGGAAGCGGGATTTTCTCCCACAAAATCTCAGGCGATAAATTAAATTGGTTCGTCTTCAAAAGCGCCCCAGGACCCCTTGTTTGTCTGGCTGACCAAGACTATCACTGGTTTTGATCACCTTGACCCTTTGCTGTTATAACTCCAGCCTGGAGTCTCCAGGGCTGGTAGCTGAGGGGTTTCAGCCCTGGCTGGCAATAAGGGGCAACCTGGGTGTCGGTTTACCGGGGGCTTTTCTATGCAGGAAGGAGAGGGGCTCGCAGGAGGAGAACTCATCAGCGGTGGCCACCAGAGGGCCCTACCCATGGCTGCTGGCGGGGAGGCCGATCTCTCTAGCCGCGCTCAGCTGTTGCTCGCTCCGAATTGTCTCTGCTCCGGATATTGGGGCTGAGCTTCCTGGGTCAGAAATGCTGCGGCTGCGGCCTCTGTAACCCAACAGCTGCTGCTGCCCAACGGGTCTGTGCGGGGAGAGTCTGTCCCCAGCTCCCGGCCGGAGCCCGAAGGTGAGGGGAGCCCCGGGGATCGTGCTGGGGCCGGGCAGAAAAGTGACTCTGCACCCACGGCCCCTTCTCTGCTCTCGGATCTGCTGCCCCCAGCCGGGCTCTGCTCCCCTGAGCGCCTGCAGGGGCCGCGCCAGCCCCCGGGGGAGCGCACGGGGAGGGGCCGCGCCAGCCCCCGGGGGAGCGCACGGGGAGGGGCCGCGCCAGCCCCCGGGGGAGCGCACGGGCAGGGGCCGCGCCAGCGCCGGGAGAGCGCACGGGCAGGAGCTGAGTCAGCCCCGGGGGAGCGCAGGGACCAGGCACCGAGTGTCCCCGGTAGCCCCAGGCTTTCCAGCGCACTGGAGCTGAGCGCTTTGGAAAATCTGACCCCAGGGTGTGTGCTGGAGTCTGGAAAATATGGCCCCAAATCTCCCAGGCAGAGGTGTGGGGGAGAAGAAAGCGAGGCTAGGGAGAGAGAAGGAGGGTTCTGCAAAGGTCCAGGCAGGGTAGGAACGCAAGACCCATATCCCACATTAAAACAAACAAGGAGCCCAGTAGCACTTTTAAAGACTAACAAAGGTATTTATCGCATGAGCTTTGGTTTGGTTTAATTTTGCTGGACTAGCCGAAGGCGGCTGCCCTTCTGAAAATATCCCACATTAGTGGGTGACACACTCACACCATCTCATTTTCTTTCCCGGAAGCTATTGGCACAGACAAAATTTCTGCGCTTTGGCGTGTTAGTGAAACCTGGTGGAATAGGATGAGTGGGAAGGTGACATTTCGAAAGGGAGTGAGATGGAACATCAGGTTGCAAAGGGGCCGTGTTAGTCTATTGCAGAAAAACAACAGAGTCCTGGGGCACTTTTAAAGACTAACAGATTTATTTATCGCAGGGGCTTTCGTGGGAGACGGGAGTAATTTCCAAGTGGTGAGATCTATTGGGTGGTGACAGTAAAAACCGTGAGAGTCCTGTGGCACCTTAAAGACTAACAAAGTTCTTCCGGCCTAAGCTTTCGTGGGCTTCTGACGAAGGGGGTTGGAGCCCACAAAAGCTTAGGCCTGAAGAAATCTGTTAGTCTTTAGGGTGCCACGGGACTCTGTTGTTTTTGCCATACACAGACTAACACGGCTCCCCCTCTGGAAATAAGTGGTGACAGCATCCCCTCTACAAGAAGGAAAGGGGAGTTTTTGGCTTCGTCAACCTCTTTTTTTTTTACGCTATTTTGTTTTCCAATTTGAGATACCATAGGCAATCTTTTTGTTCTTCTGTCCTCCTTATCCCATTTTGGTCTTTAAAAGCAATACCAGGGTGAACACACGTCATTTATTTTTGTATTGGGGTAGCACCTAGATCCAAGTCAGGGACCCCCTGTTTTGAGCAAACTTGTAGTAAATGGCCCAGCTAATTACAGCTGCTGTCAGAAACCCTAATTCCACGCAGCTACATACAGAGCTTTTTAATTTAACAGATACAGATATAATAAGAACCAGGGCCTGGAAGCTGAACCTGAAGTAACGTCCACATATTTAATAGTGAGGGAGATTAATCATTGAAACACAGCAACCAAGATGTGGTGGGTTTGCTGTCATATGTCATCTTTAAATCAGGTTTGGGTGTCTCTGATCAAAACATCGAGCACAACCAGAAAATACAAGCTTGATGCTGGAATCCGTGGATTGTATTCTCATTGTGCAGGTCATAATGTTTCCTTTTGGCCTTAAAATCTGTGAACCTGTTAATCTAGTTGAAGGATTCAAAACTGAGTTTTATGCAACATCTTTCAGTTCTATCTTTCTACAGCAGGTACCTATGGAAATCCAATAAATTACTCAGAATATGCAGGGTTTCCAGGGAATGATGATTTTCAACAAAACTTGGGTGGTAAGAGAGTTCATCTAAAGTTGACTAATCTTAGCACTTAGCCTAAATCACTGGTCCTCAGTGTTCCCTGTGCTGCGGCTAATTATTTCAGAGATGCTGGGTCATCATCCAGTCCAGAACGTATGAAGGAGACAAAAAATAGCCGTTGGAGTGGACCTGGGGAGAGCTAGATTCTCTCCTAGTCAAGGGTGACCAGGTGCAAGCCGCAGTATTTTCAACTCCCATTTAGTCATTCACATAAAAAGACCAGATTATCAAAACAGCTCCATGAGAAAAATGGAGAATTCCCCCCATCTCGTCTACACGACTGTGCAGTTCCATCTCTGGAGGCGTGAATTGCAGTTCACACTTGCACGCTGTGCGTAACTCCTCCGTGTGGTTGCCACGGCACAAACAAAGGCGTTTATTTGCATTAACTTAAAACAGAACCAAGTTAATGCAAGCTAGATACATTTTAGTTTGCACTTGCAGTGTCTGAACCGGGGAGTTACACCACAGCACACTACAGTTTTTGCCCCTATAAGTCCAAACTGCAGGGTCATAAGAATATGAGGCACTCGGATGCTAAAATGATGGGCCCACATCAGCACCAAGATATGTAGCTTTGTCCAGAGCATGACTTAGGTAATGATGCTAACTTCTTCGATTGCTCTTTCTTCTTTGTCTTCACATTTTTATTCTCTAGTGGAATGGTGCCTAATAACACAAACACAGCTGAGGTGACTCTTGTAAAGGTGTTGGTAGACATTTGTCCGTGAGTCAGGATGAAACATTCCTGCGTCACCACAATGATGAGAGAGGAATGGGTTAGATTTCAAGGAAATCTTTTGGGTTGACTCCTCAGAAATATGTAATGAACCTTCACCCATTGTATCTCATAAGCAGGGTTTCTGCTTCCTAGACCTGACGAGAGCTCTTAGATGGAGCAAGAGGAAGAGCCTTGTGAGCTGGATCTCCAGGTCTCTGAGGAAGAGGAAATCCTAAGTGATGCTTGCACAGGTGAGAGATTTCCACGAGAGCCCCCAGAGCTCCCCAAATTCTAGCTCATCTCATCCAGCTCAGAGCTGCCTCGAGCATTGGTTGGATCCTTATGGTAGACTCACTCATCGTAGTTTCATAGATTCGAAGATCAGAAGGGACCACTACGATCATCTAGTCTGACTTACTATATGACACAAACTGGAGAACTTCCCCAGAATGATTCCTAGAGCAGATCTGTTAAAAAAACATCCAATCCCAGTGTAAAAATTGTCAATGAAGGAGAATCAGCACGACCCTTGGTAAGTTGTTCCAATGGTTAATTATTCTCATGGGTAAAAATGCATGCCTTATTCCTAGTCTGAATTTGTCCAGTTTCTGCTTCCAGCCATTGGATTATGTTAAACTTTTCTCTGTAGACTGAAGAGCTCCTTATTAAATGTTTGCTCCCCATGTAGATAACGACAGACTTCGATCAAATCACCCTTCTCTTTTCTAAAGCTGAATAGATTGAGCTCCCTGAGTCTATTACTATAAGGCATGTTTTCTAATTTCTTGATCACTCCTGTAGCTCTTCTCTGGCCCCTTTCCATTTTATCAGCATCCTTCTGGAATTGTGGGCACCACAACTGGACCCAGTATTTCACCAGTGGGGGCACTAGTGCCAAATAAAGGGGTACAATAACCTCTTTGCTTACTCCAGATTCCCCTGTTTATGCAACATTAGCTCTTTGGCCACAGCATCACACTGGGAGCTCAGCTGTTTATCCACCGCCACCTCCATTTTATTTTTAGAGTCACTGGTCCCAGGTTAGAGCGCCCATCTGTAAGTATGGCCTACATTCTTTGTTTCTTGATGGCTACATTTACATTTAGCTGTATTAAAATGCATACAGTTTGCTTATGCCCAGTTTACGAAGCAAGTCAGATCTCTCTATATCAGTGACCTCTCCTCCTGTTTCTTTGCCACTTTCCCAGGTTTTGTGTCATCTGCAAATGTTATCAGTTAAGTTTTTATGGTTTCTTCCAGGTCATAGATAAAAATGTTAAAGTAGAGCAGGATTGCGGGACCCCAATGGAAACACAGCCATTTGGAGCCGATTCCTCATTTATAGTTACCTTCTGAGATCTATCAGTTAGCCAGATTTTAATCCATTTAATGTATGCCATGTTAATTTTATATCATTCCATTTTTTTAATCAAAACATTGAGTGGGACCAAGTCAAACGCCTTACAGAAATCTGCTACCTTTAATGACCAAATTTGTAATCTCATAAAAAAAAGATACCAAGTTACCTTGACAGGTACTATTTCCTGTAAATTTTTTTATTAAAGCAGTCCTCTATCAGCCATCCCATTATCTTGCCTGGTATCAATGTCAGATTGCCTGGCTTACAGCTACCCAGCGTATCCCATTTACTAATTTTAAATATTGGCACCGGACTGCTTTACTTCCAGTCATCTGGAGCTGGAAGAAAGATAATGCTCTCAAATGTATTGAAAATCAGCATTCCTACCAACCCACTCAACAGTACCTCATTTTCCTGTGAGTGTTTGGGTGAGACAGCCTGGGGAAGGGCTCAGAGGATTTAGTTCATGGTTTTTCAGCCTCCCCATGAGTTATTTTGGTTTGTTTCCCCCTCTTCTATTTCTCTTTCTACGGTTCCTGTCCCCCAGCACGTGAATGACTCTTACCTAGATTTTCTCCCTGTCCCAGCAGGTGATGGGACAGTGAGTGAGAATGAGGAAGAGACTGCTCAGCAGAAAGATCCTGATCCAGCGGAACTGCGCAGGTCAGTGTCAGGAGGTTGTGAAGGGAATGGCTCCCAGAGGCCTGAGCAGGGAGAAGCCCACGAGAGTGAGAAGAGGCCAGAAGAGCGGCCGGATGAGAGATTGACTGTACCGTCCCTCTGCGAGGGGAGCTACCTGCAGGCGGGCGGGAAGCAGAACATCTGCGCCGAATGTGGCAAGCAGTTCTCCCGGCGCTCGCACCTTGTCATCCACCAGCGCACCCACACCGGCGAGAAGCCTTACCAGTGCCCCGAGTGCGGGCGTCGCTTCAGCCAGAGCTCCACGCTGATCAGCCACCAGCGCACCCACACCGGGGAGAAACCCTACACCTGCCCCGACTGTGGGAGGAGCTTCGGCCAGAGCTCCACGCTGCTGACCCACCACCGCCTGCACACCGGGGAGACCCCCTACAAGTGCCTGGACTGTGGGCGGCGCTTCAGCCAGAACTCCACCTTCGTCATCCACCAGCGTACCCACACCGGCGAGAAACCCTACACCTGCTCGGACTGCGGGAAGAGCTTCAGCGTCAGCTCGTACCTCATCACCCACAACCGCATCCATCGTGGCGAGCGCCCCTACAAGTGCCCGGCCTGCGGGAAGGGGTTCATTGACAGCTCCACCTTCGTGCGGCACCAGCGCACCCACACGGCTGAGAAGCCCTACCGCTGCGCCGACTGCGGCAAGGGCTTCAGCCTCAGCTCCTACCTGGTGAAGCATCGCACCCTGCACACGGGTGAGCGACCCTATCAATGCACCGAGTGTGGGAAGCGCTTCGGAGAGAGCTCGGACCTGCTGCGTCACCACCGCACGCACACGGGCGACAGGCCCTTCCAGTGTGCACAGTGTGGGAAGAGTTTCAGTGAGAGCTCCACGCTCACCCGCCACCAAAGGACCCACCTGGGCAAGGAGGCACCCATCTACTAGCCAAGGGGCTTGGCATGGCCCCAGACCCATGGGGCAAAGCTGCTCTCCTCAGCTGATTGACTGTGGCAGAAAAGACCCCACCCCTGAGATTTTATTGTCCAGAGTCGCCAGCTCTATTTGGTGTTTCTCTTGTAACGCCCCAGCTCACAGTCATTTCACACGAATCTCTGCTTTCAATTAAAGAGGAGAAAAGAAGAAAGAAACAGTGAGTTTCTTCTAATCCTTGTGATTGTGGAACAGCCCCAGAAAATCTGACTCTGAAGGGCTCGTAAACCAGAAGTGAAAAGAAAAAAAAAGGAATCACAAATGTTTTATTTAAAAATTGCTTGCGTTTTTTTGGTGGTAAGGGGCCTGACTCCTACATTTTGAATGCATTGGGTTAATGATGCTATGTTGCAGAGGTAGAGCTGTTTTCCATGCCTTAGCTAACGTTCTCGACCAGATCGGACCAACAGAAGTTCTGATCATGATGTGTTAAATCTATATTCACCAGAGGAACTACTGTAACACAGTTTTTAAATGGGAATTTCTTGGGGTTTTATTATGATTATTTTAAGGAAAAAATAGTATGTAAAAATACTTCCCCCAGTTACTTGAAGCCTATAGGTTCAACTGGAAGAGTTTAAAAACTCCCCGACTGCTTGTATTGCTGATGACCCTGCGCCAATAGAAATGGTTTTGTGTTTTAGTGGCATTGGCCTGAAGGGTTAATAGAACCCTTGTTTTTCTCTTAGAGCATTAAATGGTTAATTGCGGTGTGCTTAAATTTAGGACCAAAGACATCTATTGTAACGACCATCATAAAATGCATTTATTAAAGCACATAAGAACAGTTGGCCACTGAAACAGTTGGACAGGGGCTCCATCAGCTGGGTATTTATAATGAGATTGGGTGTCTATTTATAAAAGATATCGGCTCAACCAGAAGTTAATGGTTTGGATGCAGGAATCAGTGGATTAGACTCTCTTATGCTGGAAGTCAGACTAGATGATCAGAACGGCCCCTTCTGGCCTTAAACTCTATGGCTATGTCGACACTTACCAAAGTTAATTCGAATTAACTTAATTAGAATGAGCAAATTTTAGTTCGAACTAAGTAAGTGCCATTCATGGCACTTGCTTAGTTCGAATTAATCAATTGCATTGAGCTCCATGTGCCGGTTAGTTCAAACTGAGTGCTTAGTTCCAAATAACATGGCCATGTTGGGTTAATTCGAATTAACTAGTTCGAATTAACCCTTAGTTCAAAAAGTATAAGCGAATTTATTAGTTCGAATTAAGGAAGCCCTCAATTCGAACTAATGAAAGCCTAGTGTAGCCAAGGCTTAAGTTAGTTCGAATTAAGCTTCCTTAATTCAAACTAACTTGCCAATGTAGACATAGCCTATGATTGGAAAAAGGAAAAGCAGGATGGGATTTTCAAAGCCACAGAGAGTTTTTGGATGCCCTGGTCCAATTTATTTCAATGTAATGGGAGTTGGGCCTCCAGAACCATTAGCCAGCTTTGAAAATCTTGACTGTAGAGCAGTTGAAGTTTAAATGGTAAAACAAAACTTCTTATGACCAGTTTCCCCCATTCCCAGTTCCCTAAATTGACTGGGCTTTTTCAGAATCAACTTTTATTACTAGCATTATGGCCCTGGAAAGTCAGCTGTAGCCCTTGAGAAGCTGTGGTCATCGAGTTCCAAAGGGGCGGCCGGGTTAGTCATGGTCAGCAAAACAAACAAGGAGTCCTGTGGCGCTTTTAAAGATTAACAAATTTATGGGATAAATAAATGCATTAGTCTTTAAAAGTGCCGCGGGACTCCTTGTTGATTTCGTTTTCACCAGCTGATCCTGTGAAGCGCTGAATTGGCATCAGAAACGTCCACGCTGAGCAGAAGAGCAGGTCTGAGAACACTGGCTCATCGGCTTTTCTCTTCACTCCGAATGCTGTTCATCACCCGGAGCACTGGCACCACTGGCTGTTTGCCCCTGGCAAACGCAGAGCCGTCTCTGCTTCATAGAGTTTAAAGTCAGAAGGGACCAACATGATCACGCAGCCATAGTTTCAACGGGCATGAAAAATTGGAACTATCCTGATAAGACCAGCACACTTTCCTCTATTAGCCGCTGGGATCTGGCACATTTCCCATAATTGCATAACAGCATCATGTCTGAGTCTTCCTTGACTCGCTGGTTCTGCTCCAGGGACTCCAGCCAGGTTACCCCTGAGATATGCTGGGCTGAGAGAGAAGGAAAATGCATCATGATTCCATTGTATCCAGCCTGCCTTCCTGGGTCCGACAGTGTTCGGAGGGCGGGCTTTCCCTGGCTGGATGAGCTGCATTCTTGTTAGGCAGATGGTAAGAGGAGAAAGTTAGGGAAGATGTAGAAAGCTGATACAATATAGAGGTCGTGACAGACAGCAGGTCCCAGAGGCTGCAGCGTGCTCAGGATTTAGCTGAAGCAGAGGAGGGGTGGGGACATTGTGTGGTTCCCTCTTCTGGCTGGGAACAGTAGGACAAGGGAACAGACTGCTTAGTGCAGGGGTCTGCATCCTGTTGCTCCGGAGTCCCCCATCACTGTTGGAGGACCCTATGGGTGGCCTGATCTTGGCTCCAGGCCCCTCCTGTCACCAGGGGATCCTGCAGGCAGCCTGCTCTGGGCTCCCCACCGCCACCGGGAGATCCTGCAGGGGGGGGCCTGCTCCTGGTTCCGGGTTCCCCCGCTCCTTTCCCACCAAGGGATCCTGCATCAGGCATCCTGGCCCAGCTCCTACCTCCCCCCACTCTCCATCAGGAAGCTACACCCATTGCAGCTCTCAAAACACTAGATTATGAAAGGACTTTCCAAAAATGGCTCCTCTTAGCTTTTGGGTTGCTGACCCCGGCCTAGTGAAGTTGTGGAAGCTCCTTCACTGGAGCTTTTCAAAAGGAGGTTGGGTAGCCGTCTGTCCTGGATGACTCAGACACAGCCAATCCTGCATTTTAGCAAGGGGGTTAGTCCGGATGACCCTTGCCGTCCCTCCTAACCCTGTGATTCCATGGTGATGGTTAATGCTCCTTTCTAGCCCTGCAGTCTGTGGATCCCCTTCTTCTTTCCCTCTTTTGTCAGCAGTCTGTGGATCCCCTTCTTTCCCTCTTTTGTCAGCCGTGGGAAGAACAGGAAGGTCTGCATTGCCTTCACCATGCTCAAAGCACTTGCAGGTCTGCAGTAAGTTATTAACTGGAAGCAAATTTCTTGATTCAGGGCTTCAGCTGAGCTGGCCTCCTGCTGTGGGCAGGCAGGGTTTTTTCCCCGTTGCACAATTGGACAGATGTTTTCTGGGCTTTTGAGGGTGGTTTTCAGCCTTACTCTGAAGTTTAGCCACACCTGGAGGTGGACACCAGCTGGGGTGGATCGGTTCTTTAAGGTAGTTCTGTGAATTCTCTGGCTTAAGAGGAGCGCTGGAGGGTCTTGCTCCCAAGCTCCGGATCACTAGATTAGGGCTTGGGAAGGAATCCCCCACATCACACCAGCAGGACCCCTGGCAATGTTTTGCCCTCCTCTGCAGCCTTAGGGTGTGGATCACCTGCTGGGATCATCTGGACGTCTCTCAATTTGGTGACTCCTTGTCACGACAGGGGTCTAAGGCACCGGCCACACCTCACTCCTCCTGGTCTCTGCCTGTGGCACACAGCAGTTTCGTCTCCCAAAATGCATTCCTCTAACCCATGTTAC
>ML686089.1:123710-141097 GCA_007922175.1 Pelusios castaneus
ACACAGCAGTTTCGTCTCCCAAAATGCATTCCTCTAACCCATGTTACTGGGCTCAACACAGGGATACCTGGATGAAATTTAGTGATCTGAATTCTACAGGAGGTCAGATTAGGTAATCTAAGGGGCCCTTGCCTTAAACTCTATGAATCTGTGAAACTTTCAGTCTCAAAGAATAATGGAGGGAAACAACTGCTGAGCCTTAGAGAGAAAGAAATAACCCTTCAAATGCAGCTTTTGTGCAAGATTTCGGTCGCTTTTAACTGTGTGGAAGGCTTGAAGAGGGCGGAGGTAGGTGGTTGGGGTTCTGTAATAGAGACAGTCTCTCCGTAGGTGCCTGTACAGCGCCTAACTCCACGGGGGCTGGTGGGACTGTACAGCGCCCAACACCATGGGAAAATTCTATGTACTCCTGGATAGGATTGCATACAACTATGGAACAACACAACCTAAACATCCCGGCTCCCGGAGCAGCAACCTGCCCCCTGCTCCCCGGCAAGATGCTGCTCCCTGAGAATAAAAGGCTGATAACCTCCTCTCATGGCAGAGTGTTAAAGTTCGGTTCACAGACACGGCAGGTATCCCATTTTCATAACTACCAGCACCACACAGAGGCGGCCTTTAGCTATTGGGCAAAGGTCTATTGTGGGGCCCCCATAGGCCTGCAAGGGCCCCCAATAGGCCCACAGGGGCTCCCCTCTGTGATCCTGCTCCCTCTGCCCCCAGCCCTCCCTCGCTGCCCTGCTCCAGCCCCAGCTCCCCCACATGTGGCCCCGGCCCCCGGAGCCCGCTCCTCCTCCTCCTGCTGACCGAGGCAGATGCGGCTTTGTGGGTAAGCGAAGCAGGCGCTGGGGCCCTAGGCGTGAGCCTGCTTCGCCTACCCCAAAAGCCACTGCTGGCACCACATTCATCACTCCCCAGGAAGGTTACTGGAAACAGACCTGTTCCTCGCGGAGTGAACTCAGGGACTTACCCGGCGTTCTCACAAACCATGCACATTCCCCAGCCTCACCCCTCTCCAAGCTGGATTTTTCCTACTCATAGCGAGGGGGCCGGTTTGATGCCAGCGGGGCACCGGCAGGGTCAGCCCAACAATATAGGTGAACCAGGCGGTCGCCTAGGGCGCCAGGCTTTAAAGGGCACCAAATCAGAAGGAAGGGAATTTTTTTTCTCTATTTAAAAAAATCGTGTAATATGTTCTCTCTCATAACGTGGGGAAGGGTCGCCAAAAAATCATAGATCGCCTGGGGTGCCCGAGTTTGGGGCCTGGGCACCAGTGCGCTAGAGGGCCCTCGTCGCTGGGAAGGAAGGGGAAGCTGCTCTTCCTCTCATTCCCGCAGTGTCTTCCTCTGTGCTCGGTCAGTCTTTCGGGGGCTGAGCTTCCGAGGGCAGAGGCTGGTGCTGCGGTTGCGCCCGGTGGCCCGGCCCGGGCCGATTGCTGCTGCCGCCGAGTGGGGAGAGCTCTGCGCTACACCCCCGTGTCCCGCCCGCCCCAGCTCCCGGCCGGAGCCCGCAGGTGAGGGGAGCCCCGGGGATCGTGCAAGGGCCGGGCAGGAAAGTGACTCTGCACCCACGGCCCCTCCTTTGCTCCCGGAGCTGCTGCCTCCAGCCGGGCTCTGCTGCTCCCCTGAGCGCCTGCAGGGGCCGCGCCAGTCCCCGGGGGAGCGCACGGACAGGGGCCGCGCCAGTCCCCGGGGGAGCGCACGGGCAGGGGCCGCGCAAGCCCCGGGGGAGTGCACGGGCAGGGGCCGCGCCAGCCTTCGGGGGGGCGCACGGGCAGGGGCCGATCCAGCCCCCGGGGAGCGCACGGGCAGGGGCCGTATCCCAGCTGGAGGGGGAAGGAGGAAGATGGGCAGAGGCTGGAAGGGGAAAAGCAGGGTCAATAATGGGGCTTGCCCAGCTCCATTTCTTGCAGCATGCCAGGGTGGTCTCACAGCCCTTGCAGGGAGGGCAGGGCAGAAAATGAAGAAGAGACTGATAAAAATACAGGGAAAATATTATCTGATCTGCAGAGGGCTGTGGGAACCAATGTCGGCCCTGGAAGGATGGATGTTGTTTGAATATCACCAGGGTCTTTCTGGCCATACCTGCTGAGCCTGACAGAGGATCCCATTGCTCCCTGGAGAGTGGAGGCCAGAGGGGTGAGAAATGAGCGTCAGGAGGAGGCCACACAGGGAAGCAGCGCTCTGGGTTTGGCAGGATGACATCCATTAAGAAGCAGGTGCAACCAGAGAGGGAAGGAGACATTGGTGGTTTCACCCCTACCACAATGGGAAGGAATCACAGAGCAGCAGTCGCTGATGCTGAACAAAACTGTACTAGAATGAGGAAACCAGTGTGACCCCTGATTAAATGGAGTGGAGTTGCCAATTTGCAAGCCCTCTGTCTGAGCTGGTGGGATTGTTCTAATGCAGGAGACACTTGCTGTTTCAGGGGCCGGCGACCTTCGAGAAGTGGCTCTGTATTTCATCAAGGGCAGTGGGATCTTCTGGACCCAGGTCAGAGAGACATCATGCAGGAAAATTATGAGTCCCTGATATTGCTGGGTAAGAGTCCTTCTCCTCAGAAGAACGGGGAGATCTCTGAACTTCAGTCATTTGTTATTAGAGCAGGACCCAGCACACACGTAATGAGAGGCAGCCCCTGCTCTGAAGAGCAGACGGTCCTTGGTTGAATGGAAAAGACTCTCAAGGGCATGAGAGAGGAAACAGAAGCACTTATAGAGCAAGTGACTTCAAGAGCATTTTCCCAAAGTTCACCAACAGCAAAGGAATGGGGCTTGATTTAAAATCATGTGGCACGTCTATACTTACAAGTTAGGTCAACTTAAGGAGGCTTAAATCGACCTAAACTACTCCATGTCCACTCTGGGCTTTTCTTAAGTCAACTTAAGCATTTCCTTAATTCGACTTAAGGAAAAGTTAAGTCGACTTAATAACACCTCGATTTAGGTCGACTTAACGCTTGAATCAACCTCATTAGGTTGATTTAAGGCAGTGTGGACAGGGATTAGTGCCTAAATCGGCCTTATTAAGTCAACTTAAAGTGTTAAATCGACTTAATAAGGTCGAAAAGGGGCTGTGTTTACACTAGAAAAATTAAGTCAACTTTCGTTAAGTCGACTTAATAAGATCAACTTTAAATCGACTTAAAGTCGACCTTATTAAGTCGCCTTAATAAAGTCAACTAAACTTTTCTAGTGTAGACATAGCCATGGGGCTCTTTAGTAGAATGAATTCACTGAGCATGTAACAAACCCTGATCTCTCCTCTTTCCTTTTTCCTGAGTAGACTTTCCAATTCCTAAGCCCAATGTGATCTCTCGGATGGAAACAGAAGAAGAGCTGGATGTCCCAGATCCCCACGATGCCAAGGAATGGGAGATTCTGAGAGTAGCCCCCACAGGTGAGGGCTCAGTGTTAAATCAAGCAAGGAGCCATTTGCAGAGGAAGCTAACAAGATGTTTACAAAGATCCCATACGCTCCTCAGTTTGCTTCTGCTCAGGACCATCCCCTCATGGTTCATGTCACAGCCTCCCACTCAGCCTAACAATTGGTAATGGCTCCTTTCCTGGAGTGTTCAGCTGGGTTGTGGAGGCAGAATTGATTGCCTCCTCTCTCTCCTTGAGAAGGGCTTGGAGGGGATCAGTGAAGGACCTTAGGCATCACCGTGCCTAATTTTTAGGCAGCTAGAAAATCACAGGAACATTATTGCAATTTATGAAGCCCGACTTAGGTGCCTAGTCTCCCTAGACAATGAATGAGTTGAGATAGGTGCGTAAGAACGGGATTCACAAAAGCTAGCTCCTCGGCTGAGCTAGCCAGTGGAGATGCTACACCCTGCCTCGTCTCAGAGATAGTTCAGGCTGCAGAGCGGTTCCTAGCTCTGCGTAGTGATCTGTGGTTGGGAGCTCCTGTCCTGAAGTCAGGTGGTTCCGATGCCTAAGCTGTCCCTTGTGGGAATAAGCTAGGTGCTTATATTGCTCTACACACAACCTCACCTTCTGACTTACTGTCCAGTGGTTCCAGCACTTGCCTGGAATGGGGAAGATGCAGGTTTAATTCTCTTTTTGTTAGAGAGGGTGAAAAGATTTGCACAGGGGTCTCCCACTTCTCAGAGGGTGCGCTAACTACTGAGCTCTGCGATAGGCTGGCGTGGAGCTCCCCCCCTATCTCTTCTGGTGAATCGGATGCATTCTGGAGAACGAATGAAAGTGGTTGGAGTAAAGAGACCAGATCTGGCTCTCCCATCTCAGTGCCCTAACCAATGGACTATCAAGTCATTCTTTTAGTGGCCCAGTGACTGTTCCATGGTGGATAAATACTTAGTCATTGGGGAGGAAGAGAACAAGAACGCACACAGACATGAGGCTGAATCTGTGGTCCAGTGATTGGGGCATCCACACGGGAGACTCAGTGCCCTCGCTCCAGCAACGCTTTCATCATTTATCCAGAGTGCAACAGCTTCAATGGGAGAAAAGGAGCGAGGATCTCCTGCCACTGCCAATCAGAATAGCCCACAGTTGAGTGACTGGAGCACCCTCGTGAAAGATGGGAGACCCCTCTTCAAATCCTTTCTCTCCTTCCAGCAAAGGGGAGGAATTGAGCTGGAGCCTCCCGCATCCCAGATGAATGCTCTAACCGACTAGGGTCTTACCAAATTCACAATTCTTTTTCCTAAAGGTCATGGCCGTAGCATTTCAAAAATCTTCAATTTCACAGGCTATGTCTACACTGGCAAGTTAGTTCGAATTAAGGAGGCTTAATTCGAACTAACTAAAGCCATGGCTACACTAGGCTTTAATTAGTTCGAATTAAGGGCTTCCTTAATTCGAACTAATAAATTCGACTAGGCTATTCGAACTAAGGGTTAATTCGAACTAGTTAGCCCACTGAACTCAATGCAATTGGCTAATTCAAACTAAGCAAGTGCCATGAATGGCACTTGCTTAGTTCGAACTAAATTTTGCTAGTTTGAATTAAGTTAATTTGAAGTAACTTTAGTAAGTGTAGACATAGCCATAGTGTTCTAGACATTAGGCCTTGTTCACACAACACTTGCCACCGAGGTCCCTGGTGCAGAAGAGATTCCCCTCTTGCATTAACAAAGCATGAATGTGTATTTCAGATGTCAAAATATAAACCCCTCAGACTGGGGTCCTGGCCCAAATGGGGGTCACAAAGCTGTTGTGGGGGGGGGGGGGTTGCAGTATTGCCAATTTTACACCTGGGTGGCCGCAGAACGGTGGCTGCAATTTGAGAAATGCTGTGTGCTTTTGTATGTTTTTACTCTATAGTATAGGGGAAAAGACCAGATTTCATGGTCCATGGCGCATCTTAATGCTTGTGAATTTGGGAGGGCCCTAGTAATAAAGGAGGAATTACCACCACCTTGTCTGCTGGATGGATTTCGAATGGGACCTAATCCAGTAGAAGTTCTTGGAGGCTATCTACTGGTTTGGGCCCCACATGCAATTAGATGACGGAACATCTGTCTTTCCCCGTTTCACTGATCACTCTGGTCCATAGACGGGAGATGGGTGTCCAGGTGCCTAGAATGATACAGCCGTGCACATGAATGTAGGCATCTAGGAGATTTTCACAGTGAAAAACTTCAGTGCTGAGTGAGCTATGATGACTATGGGATTCGGCAAGGCCTTTTGTGGATTGCAGGGGAACTAAAAGTGGGACCTAGGTGACCAAACGCAAGATTTGGGGCCTAAGTCTGGGTTTAGGCATCTAAATACCTTTGTGGATCTCACCCTGAGCACAGAACCCTTCCATTGAATCCACTTCCCCATGTCATAGAATCATAGAATAATATGGATGGAAGGGACCTCATGAGGTCATCTAGTCCAACCTCCTGCTAAAAAGCAGGACCACTCCCACTAAATCACTCCAGCCAGGGTTTTGTCAGTGGTTCCCATTTCCCTTGGCATAGAGAGTGACTCCTGTCTGGATTCTTTTCTAACCTTGCAGATGATGGGATGGTGAGTGAGCATGAAGAGGAGAATCTCGAGCAGGAAAGCCCCGAGATGGTGGAATTGGACAGGGTGTTGTTGGGAAGAGCTGAAGAGAACATTTTCCAGAGTCCTGACCATGGAGAAGACTGCGAGATTCAGTGTGAAGCAGAGAGGCAGCAGGACCCAGATGAGAGATTAGGGATATCCACACACCAAGAAGGAGATTTTAAGGAATTCAACATCAGCCAGAGAACAGAGAAGTCAGAAACTCAGAAAACATGCACCGAGTGTGAGAAAACCTTTTCTTGGAGGTCAGAGTTGCTAATTCATCAGAGACTGCACACAGGAGAGAAACCGTACAAATGTCTCGACTGTGGGAAAAGTTTCACCCGAAGCTCAAACCGTAATGCTCATCAGAGGATCCACACAGGAGATAAGCCCTATAAATGCACTGATTGTGGGAAAAGTTTCAGCCAGAGCTCACACCTGGTGAAACATCAGCGGCTCCATATGGGAGAGAAGCCGTACAAGTGTACAAAATGTGGAAAAAGCTTCAGCTGGAGTTCAGACCTTATTGTTCACCAGAGAATCCACACAGGAGAGAGACCCTATAAATGCCTTGACTGTGGGAAAAGCTTCAATCGGAGCTCAAACCTTAATACGCATCAGAGAGCCCATTTGGGAGAGGGACCCTACAATTGCACCGAGTGTGGGAAAACCTTCAGCTACTGCTCATCCTTCATTAGACATCAACGAACCCACACAGGAGAGAAACCCTACAAATGCCCCGAGTGTGGGAAAAGCTTCTTCGAGAGTTCTGCCCTTGTTAGACACCAGAGGGTCCACACTGGAGAGATGCCCTACAAATGCCCTGATTGTGGGAAAAGCTTCTTTGAGAGCTCATCCCTTATCAAGCACCAGAGGATCCACACTGGAGAAATGCCCTACAAATGCCCTGATTGTGGGAAAAGCTTCAAGCAGAGCTCATCCCTCATCAATCATCTGAGGATCCACACTGGAGAGAAACCCTACAAATGCATCGATTGTGGGAAAAGCTTCACAGTGAGCTCAGCTCTGATTAGACATCAGAGGATTCACCTGTGATAGACAGCAGCTGCCAATTTCCTTTCCAGGGCTTCAGATCTCTTCATTTGAGGCCAGAAAATAGATCTGGGAACCAGAACAGGAGACTGTTGAGGTGCTCGATCTTGAGGAGATGGGTGCTGGAAAAGGCTCTCAGAAAGTCTGCGTGTGTGGTCTCTTATTGTTCGTTCAATGACCTTTTTGCAGACTGTCAAAAGGATCTGACCGGAGCAGGGTTATGCTCTTTGGTTGCTGATTCAGACAGGGACTATATCTCACCGTGGATCAGTACGCCACCCAGAGTGATGGGGCTCTGATCTCAGAGTGGGTCTCTGAGTAATGCACATATAAATAATTAGAGAAAGGATGGCCCTTATTTTCCTTCCTTTCTTTTTTTCCTCTGCTGGTCTCCTCGTCTTCCTCTCTCTCTTTCCCCGCCATCCATCACTGGATTGAAGAGGACACAGAAGATTTCCTGAGAGTGTGTCTAGAGATAAAGGAGAAAGCTCTGATTCAGAGCCGTCCAGTCAATGAAACACCCCCAGAGCCAAATGGATCTGGTGTGACTGTGTTGCGTGCCAGTGTGCATGGGCCTGCTGAGCTACAGGAGGAGAGGCAGCCAGTTGGCACAGAGGCAAAGCCAAGCCAGACATCAGATTGATCTGTGTGCTGGAATGGATTTGAAGAGACGCTTCTCATGCATTAGTGCAGATCCACGGGACAAATATTGCTCGGTATTGAACTGGACAGCCCCAGTGAAGAATTCCTCTGCGTTTCCCATCTGTAACTAACTCACTGGACCACGGGTGGGCAACATTCTTGGCCAGATGGCCACGTTTTATGTATGGCCCCTCATAGCAAGTCACGGGGGGAGGGGCAGGGCTTGGAGGGGGTGTGGCCAGTCTCCCCTCCCCAGAACAGGGGGCGGAGCTGGATTCCACTCCCCCTCCCTCCCAGCTTCAGCAGTGGCTCACTCCGCATCCGGAGCGCCGCTGCCCCTCTCCCTCCCAGCTTCAGCTGGAGCTGCAAGGGCAGGGGAGCAGCAACAGCGCTCTGGCCGTGGCACCACCTGCCGCTGGAGTGGTGCGGGAGGAAGAGGAATGGCTCTGAGCTGGCGGCGAGCTGGAGGCAGGATCCGTCCCGCGAGCCGCAGTTTGCCCGCCTCTGCACGAGACCCGTTTAGACACCGCTGAGAAATACATTTGGGCCCAGCCTCACAATAACATCCCTAACCCCGGGGACCCAGCAAGAACCCAGCCACAGCGAATATGCAACGTAACCTCCTCTTGCCTGAACGGACTGAGAGCCCAGATGTCAGGCTGTGTACACGGCCATCAGTAGACGCTTACGACCATGTTCAAATCAGGGGAGGGGAATCTCTGCTGGAACTGGGCCCTTGATGGCAACCAGGAGCGTTGCTCCACAAAAAAAGATTCGGGGCACAGGCCTCAAAACCTATCCTCCCGATCAACCCCTGGCCCCACGCTGGGCCACCTCTGGGCTCTCCCCCCACCATCCATGCCGAGCTGTCTCCAGGTCCCCTTCCCTCCCCAGGACCTCACAGCTTGTGCCCAGCTACCTCTGGGCTTTCCTCCCACCCCAAGGGCCTTGGGCTGCCTCTGGGCTCCCCCCCCATCCCAGGGACCCCACGCCCAGCCTGGGGCCCCAGCTCTGTCCCAGCCATGGCCTGGGCCAGGAGTGTGTATTCTTGCCTGGCCCATGGGGCTGTTCTCGCCCAGCCCTGGCCCAAGGCCACCACCTGGCCCAAAAAGCTGCTGAGCCCCAGGGCCCCCTCACTTGCTGCTAGCCTGGGACCCCATTCCCTCCTCAGTGGACGGGCCCAGCCCCACTTAACCTTTACAGCGGCTGCTGACCGCACTGCCTAGACCACAGAGGGAAGGGTTTACATTTCCTTCCTCTTCTCCCACCCTGGCTACATGCTGCAGCTCAGGAGGATCTGGCAGTTCCTCCCACTGCTTCCAGGCGTGCTAGAGCTCAGGCAGGCTGTCTGTGCTTGTTCATGTCGGGGTCCTGCAACTCAGCACGGCTGGCACATTTGGGGCCCATGCCCCATGTGCCCAACGGCAGCAACACCCCTGGCGATAACTGGTGTAGATGGGGCTTAGTGTCTAACTCAGCTTTTCCTTGCAGGTGAGGGGACATCAAAACTCAAGTTCTAACCCTGTTAGGAGCCCAGCTTGAAGCCTGGGACATGCCTAGACTAGCTCATGAGCCTCTATCCTGTTTATTTGCCTGTCCACATGGGCAAGAAACTTTGTAATTACACAGTCTAGCCACAAACTTATTTAAACAGAACTTCAACTAGTGCAAATCACTGGCACTCCACTGATACCCGTGGAGCTATGTTGATGTTCACTAGCTGGGGATGTGGCCAGGTGATTTTTGTAGAAGCGCTGTATCGAGGCTTTCTGCACCCTTTCCATTTTCTGCCTGCCTGAGTAAAAAAGTTTTGATCACTGGACGTGTGGGTGTGGGTGTGCAAGGTTATTGGGAACCCAGCAGGGAGTGCAGCCGGGGGCCTGAGGAGCGTTTAGCACTGGCCTCTGGGTGCATGGTGCATTGCCCTGTGTTTGAGGTTTGGACACCATGGCTATGTCTACACTTGTTAATTTAAAACGACTTAGCATGTCTACACTTAAATTCTAAGTCGACTTTGGGAGGGACCCTACAAAGTCGACCTAGAACGTCCACACTGGACACCTAGGTCGACTTGTAGGGGCTAGGTGGACCTGGGACTGGTCCACAGTGGCAGGGGGGCACCCCTTACCAAGTGCCAGGGGGCTCAGCCTTTGCCCCATTGTACCTGGGTACAATGGGGCAAAGGGGGACAGGGACACTGGCAGGGCATAGGGGCAGGTGGGCATGCCAGGCTCTCCCTGTGCCACCCACCCTGGCAGGGAGGGCAGTGGGGGAGTCCTGGAGAGCCCTAAGTCGACTTAGAGTCAACTTAGGGCTACTCCAGGTCTACACTGGCTTAAGTCGACTTTAGAAAGTCGACTTAAGCCAAAAGTCGACTTAAAATGAGGTTTTATTAAGTCGACTTACTTAAGCAGCTTGCTTAAGTCGACTTAAGGAAAGTGTAGTGTAGATGCAGAGTAAATTAAGTCGACTTAACGACTTAATTTACAAGTGTAGACGCACCCCATGAGAGTCCTGTTGACACCCTGCAGCTCACAGTTTCCATTTATCTCTGAGTCATTCTTCAAACCTCCCATTAAAACTCCAGAGTAAATGACTGGTCAGGTTTTCCCCTGGCTTAGGGAAAATTGATGCCAATTCTGCCAGGGCAAAGTTGCCCTGAAGTCAGGCTGGCACATTTTTGGCTGGTGCAGAGGCAGAGCAGCAGCTCCTATAGTGTCTACTCTCTCTATGGGTGGTGCAGGGGATAGGGCTACACCATATGTTGCCAACCAACCCATGCTGCTGTACTGGCCCTTTGGTGTTACTGGAACCCGGACAGCTTAGACCAGTCTAACCTGCATCTGGCTGGGGAAACATAAAAGTTTGCTTAAAGCCACCTTTTCACCTCTCTCCTGAGTTGCACTGAACATTGGGGCCAAGAGTCAAGGTAAATAATTTTTTTTTAATGGTGGGACTCGTCCAACAGGTGTTAAATGCCATTGATAGATCACACTAGCTTTTCAGCACAACTTCGTCCTGTCTGTTCATCATTTTCTCAGCTCGCTAGCTCTTTTAGGGCACAATTCTTGGTTTCTAGAGTGTGTTTCCAAATTGTTTGAATCGGTTATGATTTATTTAGTTTCCTGAATCTTGTTAAAGTAGGTAGTTCTCTTTTAAATAGATTCTAGCTTTCCTGCAGAGGGACTAAAATCAACCAAAAAGTTATTGTGCAGGATGAATCACTGGATGAGGGTCCATGGCCTGTGTTATGTAAGAGTTCAGATTAGATGGTCACAAAGATTCTTCTGACTTTTAACACCTGTAAATGCCTTTATAATAATAAATAATAATGTCTCTGCCCTGAAACAATCTAGTTTGTAGGAGATGAAGCACAAAGAAACCTGAAGAACTTTAGAACAGTACTTAAAGGCCTGACTGATACTGAATTGTTTATGAATCCTGTTCTTCATTCCCCCATCTATAAAATAATGATAGTAACTCACTAACTACCTATGTAAAGAGCTGTCTGATCCGTGAACCTCCTTTTTAAAGCACTTTGAGATGTTTTGACGTCCTTGCTAAGAGCTGGGTATTGGCATTATTCAGAAAAGACTGAAGTTTATGCTTTCCTATTGAGAAAACGTGCCCCAAGCCTGCTTTCTCTTTTCTCCCTGCCTTGGACACTTAGGGTGTCTACGCTTACAAATTAAGTCGATTTAAGGAGGCTTAAATTGACTTAAAATACTCTGCATCTACACTGGACTTTCCTTAAATCGACGTAAGCTGCTCCTTAAGTCGAATTAAGGAAAAGTTAGTTTGAATTAATAACATCTCGTTTTAATTCAAACTAGCGCTTCAGTCTACTTTATTAAGTCGATTTAAGCCAGTGGAGATGGGGATTAGCACCTTGGTGGAGCTTATTAACTCAATAAGGTTGAAAAGGGGCCACGTCTACATTTGAAAAGTTAAGTCGACTTTTGTTAAGTCGACTTAATAAGGTCGACTTTAAGTCGACTTGAAGCCAACCTTATTAAGTCGACTTCGTAAAGTTGACTTAACTTTTCAAGTGTAGACATAGCCTTAGTGAGTTTTGAAATCCCCAAATATTAGGGGCACCATACATCTCATACAGTTCCCCAGCAGCTGTGTGCAGATGTTGGGCAAGAAGAGAGACTCCGTGAGGCATTCACTTCCATCTCTAAGGTACACTGAAAAGTCATATGCACCCCACCTTCATCCAATTTATGATCTCATGGGAAACCTTAATTGTAGCCTTTGAGATGTTAAAGTAGAACAGTGTTACATTTGTGTGGACTGTGTGACAATCATGTGCCTACAGTGCTCAAACTGGAGGGATTGAAAGGAGCCAGAGACCTGATCCAAAAACAAAAGTTAAATCAAGATGAATTACTGAGGGGCACATTTAAGCACTGTTTTACCAAAGCTGCTGCTCCCAAATTATGATAGCTCTTCCTGCCTCCCCACTTTTTCCAGTCCACTCTAAGACTTTGCATTTTTCTGTTAACATGAGACTGGCATTAAGGTTTTGCATGAGGGTGCAAATTATCAGCAGTGCTATAAGGGATGGGAAGGTGTTAAGATTCTGGGTGGTGGGGTGTGTCATTAAATGAAGGTTTGCTTTGTGTTCATACATGTCTGAGGACTCTCAGATGGTGATGTTCTGGTGAGGTTCCCAGCTTGCGGAGGTCTCTGCATTTACCAATGGAGTCCTTAGTGCAGGTTTATTTGACTTGAATGTGGGATCCATATCACCAGCGTATCCATATGGTGAAGTCATTCGGGGAAATTCACACAAGACATTTCACTCTGGAGGAAGCAACATTACAAAATGAGACAACCTCCCTTAAGCCTCATTTTCAGGGACCTGCAGAGGTGCTGGACAAATAATGAGAGAAGTCCCTAAAGCTCTCCAAGCATCTCTCAATGGGAGGCTGATAAGGTGTGGAGCATGTCCCTCACCCAAAGCCAACCCCTCTGTGCCTCGGTTTCTCCAAATGGACGCAATAACCCTGATGAGGGGGTTGTGCAAATAAATCCATTTATGTGCTTAGGTATTACAGTGACAGGAGCCATAAAGGCTGGTGGAGACCCTAGAGTGGAACGGCAAGGTTATTTGCCCACTGCAGATGTTACTGGTCAGCCAGGTCTCCTGCCTAACAGAGGCTCTTTAAGGAGGAGTCTGCACAGCAAGATTTCTCCACACTCCTTGAAGGCAGCAGGCGAGGATGAAAATGAGATTCCATGAGTCCCAGGGAGGGGAGATACAGTGGAAATCTGGGATTGTCCTGGGGGAAACCCCTAATAAAAGAGCCCCAGAGATGATGGGCATCTGGGCCCAAGGACTTCCAGTAGCCCTGCAAGGTTTCTGGTTCATTCCTACTTTCTAGGAAGGAGAGAAGGATCTTGGCCAGATCTCTCCTGTGTTATATTTCTGCTCCTATGGGGAGATAGGGAGGGCGTTTCACTGGCTGTGTGAGGAGAAGACCTACATTCAATTTGATGGTGTTTCTCTATCATAACTGTTCAGCACCACATCCAAATAATTCCACATTTCAGGGAATGTTCTAGGCAACACCCTGTTGATTTTGACGAAAATCAGAAAAACTAAAAGGGGGAAACGGGAAGTATATGGAGCCCCTGGCATCTCATTAGCAGAGCCAGGATCTACAATCAACCCTGTAATAGTCTATATTTATTATAAGTTAGTATTTGTATTTCTGTAGCATGAAGGAGCCGTTGTTCTGGACTGACATCCCATGGCGCTAGACACCAGGCATACACAAAATAAAAGCAGTCCCTTCCTCAAGAAGCTTACAATCAAAGTACAGTATAAGACAAGAGACAGCAGAGTGGAACAGACTGACAAATGAGGGAGTACAAGAAAAGAATAAAACAACTGTCCTGCTGTGTGGAGTGGCTCACAGCTGTGAGTGCAAATCTTAGGTCAGATTGTCAGAAAACAGGACAGAGACCTGAAACTGCTGGTGTAGCCTATCATTAGATTTCAGCAGACCAGTAACAAATGTGAACTCCTGGATCATTATCCAGTTGTTAAAGTATAATTTGACAGGCCTCGGAACCATCCTAATCTCTGGGCCCCCTTCCCGTATTGTCCGGGCCCCCTTCATGCATGTGCGGGCCCCAGCCCAGGTAGGCATTTGCAGCCACTTCTCAGTACCACATGCATCGGTTATCGCTCCATAAAAATATTTATAGTTTTATATGGCGTTTATGTCTATATCAGTTACTGTCACAAACTAGCAAACACTGCATAGCACAATAAGTGTTGTGATTAAAACGGTGGGGCGTAGGACCTGTCAGCAGCCAGGGCAGGATGGAACATGCATTCCTCCAGATTTTTCTATTTTTAGGGGCCTCGGAACTCTGGCCCCTCAAATTTGTGGGCCCCCAGAACTGCATTCCGGTGCGTTCCCCCTTACTTTAACCCAGACTTAGCATGAGTCAGACAGTTCACAGACACTCCAGCCTCTCTTACCACCCAGACAAACTGGACTTAGTGATAATGGTCACAGAAACCAAAAATCACACCACACCAGGTTGCTTCTACTCCCAAGGGACCAGCTACTTACCCCAGATCAAAAGGTATTCCAGATCTCACCCCAAGGACAAACCAGTTCTATAATAAATTAATGATTGGTGTATTAGCTAAGAAAAAGAAATGAGAGTTATTGAGAGAAGGTAAAATTTTTGTAACAGAAATTTTGTAAAATTTTTGTAAAAGAAGTCAAAATATTTGTAAAAGAAGGTAAAATATCTGTAAGTCCAAATGGTAGTAGTAATGTGATGAACTACCAGTTTTCCAAAAAGTCTTTCAGGGTACCAGATAGTCTCTGCTTTGCACCTGGTACACTTTCCAATAAAAATGCAAAGAGTCCAGAGATGTAGGAGCCTTCTTTGAATCCATATTTATAGTGTCTTCACACAGAAAGCAAGCTGTCAGTGTCTCTACCCACGTGGGCTTTTCCTTTGATGACAGTGAGTGAGGAATGCTGCTTGAGTTATCACTGATCACCAATTATCACCATAATTGGCACTTGCTTTCCTGTTTTCCTATGGGGTAGCCGTGTTAGTCTAGTTCAGCAAAACAAACAAGGAGTCTAGTGGTACTTTTAAAGACTAATAAATGTATTTATTGTATGAGCTTTCATGGGAGAAAATCCCATTTCATCAGATGCTTGAAGATGGGGAATTTACAGTACGGGAGCAAAATAAATTCATATGGAATTCATATGCAGATTTGACACTGTGAACTCTGGGCTGAATAGAGATTAGGTGTTCTTTTCCCATTACAACAGGTAATTTTGCTTTCCTTCTCCCTGTTGCAGGTGGACCCATCCCCACCCCCCCTCCATCTCCCTGCTAATTGCTGTATTCCCCTGTTTGAATCCAAACAACTGCTCTGATTTGCTGTAACAACCTGACCTAATCCTATCACTTACACTCCCCTACATTTATTTTGCTCCCATTCTCTAAGTTTTCCATCTTCAAACGTCTGACGAAGTGGGATTTTCTACCACTAAATACATTTATTAGTCTTTAAAAGTGCAACCAGACTCCTTTGTTTTCCTGTTAAAGGCCTTCATTAGCATTCCCCAAGATGTCCTTTACTTACAGGTTGTTTACTTACAGTGTAAATGTTTGCTTTTACACGATAATTAACAAATAGGTGAATTCCAAAGGGGTAGCCGTGTTAGTCTATTGTAGAAAGACAACAGAGTCTTGTGGCACTTTTAAAGACTAACAGATTTATTAATCGCATGAGTTTTCGTGGGAGAAAATCCCACTTCGTCAGACGCTCATGCGATTAATAAATCTGTTAGTCTTTAAAAGTGCCACAAGACTCTGTTGTCTCTCTCCCAAATAGGTGAAAACAATGAAAGTAACCTCCCATTAGTTTTAACGAAGTTTAAAAACACCAAATACTCCTATATAAATACTTTGATCTCTACTGAGATGCAAGAGAATTGGCCTGAATACACATACATGTTACAAACTCTTTGATCCATAGTAATACACGAGTGAATGAGCCTGTGGCCCCGGATTGACCTGGTCTGCCACCGTTGGTCAATGAGCTAGGCTGGGCGCTTTCAGCACCACACAGCCTAACTATTGTCAAATGTATAGATTCCAGAAGAAGTGGATAGCAGTCATTAACACCTTTCAGCGTAACAATATGAGTCAGAGGGGCACATCTGTAGACAGGGAATTTTTAAGAGCTTTTCTATGCCCATGGACTGTGAATTTATGTTTGGGACAAAGGCTGTATAGTCACATGGCAAAAGATATAAAAGAGCATTTGGATCTTCTTTTCTTTTCTAATACAACCTTTAATTTTAAATACTAAAATACTGGCAGTGTGGTATTTTGGGGAAGATCCAAATTAGGATTGAGCTGCTAATGTGGCTGGCCCTTTGGAGCTCATTTGGAAGAAGAACATTTTGTATACTGAACAGAGTTTTAAATAACTTCTCACTTTAATGGGCTTCTTTGCCAGAGTCTGGACTGCAGTAAAGGAGGTTGTGTGATTTCTTCCCCCCTCCCCACCCCTCCAGCTTCTTGATAACCAGTGTGGGGGATCGGGGCACAGTTTGTGACTAGCTGGTGAACTGACAGTGTGGACCACCAGTTTGGGAAGAAGCTGATCTCCTTTTTGCAGCCTGCCCTGACTTCGACATTTTCAGGGGGGCTACTCTAGGCACCTGAGGTCACACCTGGCATGAGGGGAAATGGAAGAACGCTTGCATGGGGGAAGACTAAGGTACAGAGCCCTGGCCTGTGGGAGGGAATGGTGGTGGGTTACAGGGAGTCCCTGAAATAGAGGAGGATGGAAGAGTGACCTGCAGGGAGGCTAAGGGGGAAATGGAGAGGTGCAAGGAGCCCTTGGTGTGTTCAGTGAGATGAAGCTATACAGTGTGCGTGTTTTTCAGTCAGGACACTTTCGCATCACATCAATTTCACTCCCATCCAAATGTCCTGGGAGTTTTTCCCCCACTGACGTCCCCATCACAACTCTTCCAGCCTCAGCTTCCACAGTTACATTCCAATACCTGGGGGAATTGGGGGGGGGAGGCAAAATAAAATCTGCCTCCCTGGATATCTTCTGGGCTGGCTCTTAAACCTGAAAAGCCATTTGCACTTCCAAAGTGCCTTTGCACACAGTGCTCAGCAAGAAAGCGGGGACCCCCAGCTGGAGCCATCAGAAGGCTCTGGCCCCTGGTTATTGCTGAGGGAGGGGGAGTCTCTGGCTTTCCTCTGACCAGGATATAAGGGATTGAACTTCCTGGGTCAGAGAAGCTGCTGCCTGCCTCCATTGTGAGCCGGGAGGGTGGACGGGGCTGCTGCTTGTGCGGGGTCTTTGCTCGGGAAAGCCCTTTCTGCCCACCCGGGGGGGCGTTTTCGGCTGGCTGGAGCCAGCCCCGGCTCTGCCCGCCCCAGCTCCAGCCCTGAGCCGGAGACTCCAGGTAATTGCAAGAGCAAAACTTGGGGAAAGTGCTGGGGGCGGCCAGCAAAGTGACCCCCCCCCCGGGCTCTCCGCACAAATGGCCCAGCGCTGTTCCTGCCTGCCGGGGCGTGGGAACGCCATGGCCGGGTCCCACAAATTTCATTCTAGGGGCAGGGGGCAGAGAGGTTAGGAAGATTGTGGGGCCATTCCCGGGTCCCA
>ML686089.1:141107-188132 GCA_007922175.1 Pelusios castaneus
GAAGGGGGCAGAGAGGTTAGGAAGATTGTGGGGCCATTCCCGGGTCCTGTAAATTTCCTCCTATGGGAAGGGGGCAGAGAGGTTAGGAAGATTGTGGGGCCATTCCCGGGTCCCATAAATTTCATTCCTATGGCTTCCTATGGGAAGGGGGCAGGGAGGTTAGGAAGATTGTGGGGGCATTCCTGGGTCCCACAAATTATACTTTAACCTATTTGGAGCCCATCCAGCACTGGGAGAGGACATGCACACAGGATCGGACCCGGCCAGAGGGGAGGGTGCAGGAAAGGACAGGCTGTACCCGCAGGGGAGTAAAGGAAGCCACCTGAGGGCAGCGAGGCTGGCTGAGTGCCCCACCAAATGGCTGCAGCCCGGGTGGCTGGGCGGCCCACTGCGTTGGGGACAAGGGACAGCGTGGAGCGTGTGGTGGGCACTAGAGAGGCGTCTGGGTCTGGCCGTGGAGCGTACGAAGCTGCCTTAAGATCCATCGTAAGGGGCCGGGGTGGCTGGGATCTGGGCATCTCCGTGGGCTGCTTGAAGCCGATGGGGCTGTTCGGAGCAGCAGCTGGACCCAAGGCCGGTCCAACCATATAGATGAATTAGGCCTAGGGTTCAAGGCTTGAAGGGGCGCCAAATTAAATGGAAGTGATTTTTTTTCTCTATTTAAAATTATATATATTGATGTGTTATCTCTTATGGGGGGGGGGGGGCCCCAAAGTCATAGTTAGCCTAGGGAGCCAAAAACGTTTGGGCCGGCCCTGGCTGGACCACATCAACTGTCGGTCTGGTCCAAATCCGCGAAGGCACGCTGGCCTCGGGGCAGGCGTGGGGGGCTCTCACGTGCATTTGGGGGCAAGCGGGGACCTGCCTTCAGCTGCGGGGGAGAAAGAGGAGGAGATCGGATTTCTTCGGTCCACATCGCAACTGTGCCCAGATCCATTGACTGCATTCCTTCATACTCCCTCTGGTAAAGCTGACATTACAAATCTAAGCTCTCTGGGAATTTACTCTTAACCAGAGAGAGAAAGAGCCAGTTCCTGCCTCAATCTTGTCCTTCCCGCCCTTCTTGGGGATTATCAGGGGACTCCTCTAAAAGGGCTCCTTTTTAGCCATCTCTTTTGACTATTATTAGTCTTGCCCACACTTTGGTGGCAGGAACAAATAAAGATGTGTTCCCAGCCCTAAGGAACTGTTAATCTAAGGGCCGTATCTTCTGTTGTCCTGCCTCTTATGAAATGACCCTCAGCTCTGCAAAGTGACATGGTTGTATTTCCACTTAATCTGCACACGTGTCCGCGAAGTACAAGCCTCTGGGGGAAGATGCCTTGATGCTCCTGAGACAAGTTACTCGCGCAAGTGAATAGGTCTAGGACTGGCCCCTAAATTAATAGGTGACATTAATGAGATCCAAACAAACAAGGAGTCCTAAGTGCCACAGGACTCCTTGTTTTTTCGGCTGACCTAGACTAACATGGCTACCCCTTTGGAAACAGGGAGAGCAGTAACAGAAAACCCGAGGGGTTAAGAGATCAACGCATAGTGTGACCTTCTGGATGGCACAGGTTGGAGAACGTCACCTGTGGTCCCAGCATATAAGCCTGAGCTGGAGAGCACATTTCTTTTTTTTTAGAAAGAGGCGTCCAATCTTTATTTAGTTTAAAAATCTTAAATGATGGAAAATCCACCACATCCCTTGGGGAGTTGGAGTTGCCTTAACTCCATTCTGAGCGGGCTGCCTGCACAGTCCAGCCACTGAATTTGTTACACCTTTGCTATGAGGTTAAGGGGCCCTCTCAATTCTAAAATAATTTGTCAGCCAATTATTCCTGTTTCCTGGGACATGACGTGTGTCTAGATTTTCCCCTTATCCCAGCAGGTGACAGGATTCTGAGAGTTAACAAAGCAAACCCTCGCTGGAGAGGAACTGCCTGAGATGTCCCCAAAACGATCTAAAGGAAACGTGTCTCAGAATCCAGACCAGGGAAAATCCTTCAAGAGTCAGAGCAGGCCAGAAACACAGCAGCAAAACCTTTCAGAAGAGAGAGAGGGTAAATGCACCAACCGTGGGAGAGGTGTGAGGAAGCGCAAAGACACCATCGTCCGCCAGAGAACCTATGCGGGAGAGAGGCCCAACATCTGCATTGAGTGTGGGAAAAGCTTCACCCAAAGCTCAGATCTTCTGAATCATCGGAGAATCCACACAGGGGAGAAACCTTATAAATGCATTGACTGTGGGAAAAGCTTCAGCATTAATTCAAACCTTATTCGACACCAGAGAACCCACACAGGGGAGAAACCCCACAGCTGTTCCGACTGCGGGAAAAGCTTCACGGACAAGTCAACTCAGACCCAGCACCAATGTGTCCACACTGGCGAGAAGCCCTATAAATGCATCGACTGTGGGAAGAGCTTCAGCCGCAGTTCCCATCTCAAGAAGCATCCGAGGAGCCCTCCAAGGAAAAGGCAGGACAGATGCACCCACCGGGAAAGCACTACAGCCGGGAAGATAAAAAACCCCAAAGCAACAAAGAAGAGAACCCCAAACATTGAGATCCCCAACACCTGCGCTGAATGTTGGCAGAGCTTCAGCCAGAACTCGGATCTGGTCAAACACATGAGGATCCACACAGGAGAGAAACCCTATGAGTGTGCTCACTGTGGAAAATGCTTCAACGTCAGCTCCAATCTGATCAGACACCAGAGGATCCACACGGGAGAGAAACCTTACACGTGCTCTGACTGCGGGAAAAGCTTCACCGACAAGTCTACCTTGACCCAGCATCACCGGATCCACACGGGAGAGAAACCTTATGAGTGCATTTACTGTGGGAAAAGCTTCAGCCGGAGTTCCCACCACAAGAGGCATCAGAGAACCCACACAGGGGAAAACCCTGTGTCCTTCCTGCCTTTATGGCCCTACCCCACTCAAGCATGTTAGGGTGGAGGGAGAAGAGGGAAGTCCACCATAGCAGTAGCAGGAGGAGGTAACTAGAGGAGATGGAAAGTGTGGGATTTGCTTTTGGGGATTAGTGGGGTGATGAGTAGTGGGAGGGATCTGGTATGGCTTCTTAGCAGGGATTGGTGGGGCATGGGGGAGGTTCTTGGGAGAATTGGTTGTTTTAGTGGTTGGGACTAGAGGTGGGCCTAGGAGAACTGGTTAATGATTGGGGGTAGTATCAAGAGGGCAAGTAGCTGGTAGGATCAGGTGTGTGTTTCTTGTTACATTTTTACTGGTGGCCTGTGTGGAACAGCTTGTAGGTTTCTCTCCATTTCCAGGTAGGATGTGTGATTATGCCCCTCAAAACAGTAGGGAGACTAACCGTGGCTGATCTAACTATTGAAAGTCTCAGCAGAGAGGCTTTGGGGACCGAGCTGGGTGCTAGAGGTGTCTCTTCTAGGAGAAGATTGCAACACAACTTTCACACTGTGTAGACCAAGGATCTCTTTTCAGCAGCAGCAGGTTCACATCTATTTGAACTTGTTATTCAGGCCTGAGGCAAATAAGGCCAACTCACGCTCTGGTGTTAGAACAGGGGGAGTCTCGTTTCTACCTTCATGTGTACAACCCCCTCGGTTACTAACGTTCCCTTCCTTTCTCTACTGTAATAGGAAACACTGTCGCAGATGGGGACTCTGTATGTGCTGTAGAACGAATAGCGATTAACAAAACATTTTCAACCAAAAATCACTTCCATTTCTTTGTTGTGGTTCTTACTGTCTCTGGGCTTTAATCTGTCTTCTCTTCCCCTTTCCCCGTCCCTGTGTAATCTGTTCGGGGAATTCATGGCATTGTTAGCAGAATTCAGGTGATGTGTGAGCTGAAGAGATTACTCGGAGCTGTGGGGCTCCTCGCCCCAAGAGATCAGACACCTCCATAAAGAGAACAGCCTGCCTCTTTCTCTCCAACAGCAGCTGAAACATTAGTTTTCTCTCCCTTGGGATCATCCCTACCTACTACCAGCACAAATTCGGACTCCGTCAGATCTCTTCCCCTACCCCTGCACTTTCCAATCTGTTATCTCTCTGTGTTTGTAATCCATCTGTAGCTATCCAGGAACCCTGAGCTCCTTAATTCTTTGTTAATTCTTAAATTACTAGTCTATTTTAAAAGGCTGACCTGCCACAACCTCTTGCTTTATTTTAATCCCTTTGTTGATCCCTCCAGGCACTACCCATGTGCCTTCTTGTGTTTGTCCTTTCTAACATAACCCATAGCCCAGATGATGTGTCTTTCTACCTTCCCAGATCCCCACTTGGGTCCATCTCTTTCTGCCTCCCCTAAAATTATCACTTGTACTTTATTCGGACATGAGGTTCACCCTTTGCTTTCTATCCTAAGCTGCTGTCAATGTTTAAATACCACACTTACTGTATCTCAGAGGTAAGTACTAGTGAAGTGTTCATGAGATGCTGGGTGCCTTTCTGTTTCTCAGGTAACCTCTGGCGGCAATGCAGATGTATTGGAATGGGGCTGAATATCAAGATTACTTATCAATGTTTAATTCAAGAGTGTCACTCATTCTGTGGGGACGACTGCATTCGTTTCTAGTTGGGCTCGACTTTCAAGAGTGCTCGCCACCCAAAATGTGGAGCCGACTTTCAGAAGAGCTGCTCTTGCTGTTTCCAGTGAGGAGGGCTCTCAAAGGGAGCCGCTGAGTGCTTTTGAAAATCTGGCCCGTAGAGTTCCTGAGCCAGGAGTGAAAAGTTCACTGGCAAGGAACCTCTTTCAGTAATGTCAGAGTACAGAAAGTGCCTCTAATTAACAAAATTAAAAAGATTCATGGAGTCTAAGACCAGAAGAGACCACTGTGATCAGCTACTCTGACCTTCTGTATTGCATTTCAAGACTTAAAAAGTCAGCAGGTAGGTGTGCTTTAACTTTTCCATCTGTGCATCCCTTTAACTAGCCTCCCTTGTGTGTGCACTCACACTCTAGCCTCGTCCGCCCCTCCTATACACCAGGCATTTTGCCCACCTCTCTCCTTCCCTGTTAGCATATTTCCTCCCTTAGCAGCAACCAGTTGTGGAAGGGGGATGCAGGTCTGGAGGCTGTCTTCTGGAAATAACAGGCAAGGGGAAGGTGGAGGAGCTGTTCTACTCCTGGGGTGTCTGGAAACTGCAACGAGAGGTTGACGTTTTCCTAAACCTGATGCTAGTGACAGCCGTGGGCTTGTGGAACAGAGGGCCATCACTAGAGGAGCAAAGAAAGGTGGGGAGAAGCAGGAACTAGATTCCTCTACTCCAGCACCAGTTCCCTCCCAGAAGCAAGCGCCAGGATGGATTGCACTGAGTGACGGTCATAGAGTCTAGACCAAGCTATCCACAGTGTACCTAGAACAGAATGCAAAACAAACAAGTTCAATGGCACTTTTAAAGACTTAACACGACTCCTCGTCTGTTTTGCTGACCTAGACTGACACAGCTTCCCTTTCGGAACTAGAGGAGAATGGCAGCGATAAGAATTTAGAGGGGCATCCCTGATGCCTAGTTTCTCCCTCTGCTTCCCGCAGGTTGAGGTAGAGCCACGTACCAGCTGTACCTGAATGCCGTAACAGTCCAGAGCTAGAGAGCGGGCCCCAGCAAGACACAACGCAGTTACTGAAATCAATAATGCAAGAGGGAACAAGAAATTAAAAGGCATGGGAATGTTCCCCTCGGAGAAAAGAGCAGAGGAGTTAGGGCTTGTCTACACTTAAAATGCTGCAGCATTTAGAGAAGACACTCCCGAGATCAGTGGGAGAGCATCCTCTCTCGGTGTATGTACTCCATCTTCCTTAGTCGGGGGGAGAAGCCCTCCTCTCAACATATCACTATCTACCCTGGGGTGGTGTGGCGGGGTCAGGTCACTAATATGTTGTCGAGTTTATGGCGGGCCGGATCAAGCACGACAACCAATATGATTGCAAGCAAGAACCTTTATTAACAGATCACAGGCATTTTTATACCCTGCAGCTAATGCACTTGGTAATTTTCCACATACACAGGTTCACATCTAAATCAACAAGGTTTCAGTTCTTGGCCCGCTCACAGTTCCTTATCATGCAGCTGTGCCGTGTTCTTGTTTACCAGGCTGGTTCCTTGATTTCCCACGCCGCAGCTATTTTTCTGACCTTGCATCCTTGCCCTATAGTTACCCTTTAACCATTACTTTTCCCGAGTGCTGTACAACTCGTGGGCCTGGACCAACACTGCTAGTGGTGGGTCTCCACAATATGTCACTCAGGTTCATGTGGATTCCCCATACCCCAAACTTCCATTGTAGACATCCATAGGGGGGGGCTGGAGGTGGCTAAGGCTCCCCAGCCAGTTGCCACTGGAAGTTTCCCTGCATGGCCCATGCACCACTCCCAACTTCCACTTGCCACCACAGGAGGGATCAGCCCAGCCTGCCCGCAGCAGCCACTTGTGCATGGCAGACCAAATTGGGATGGGCCTGGCATTAAAGGGAACACAATGGGCCTGCTGCAAGCAGGACACGGGTTTCCCCCAGTGCCTTGAAAGCAAAGTGTGCCTACCCTCCCTGCCTGCTGGTTATGGAGGCCAGCTGATGTAGGGCATGGAGCTGGGTCAGTTAAAAGCACAATCTCAGGCATTACAGTTTCCTGATCCGGCCTCTCACTGTCTGTGGGTCTCTAGCACCAGGTTGCTTTCTCCCTCTGCACACAATCACTCAGCTGAGGCTGTGACGGCCTGTTAATCTGTGCCTCTCGGATCGGCAAGCCAGTGTCCAGTCCTGTATTTGTCTCATGTCCAGATCAGCCGCAGGCAAGTGTAGCCCTACTCCATGAATCTGTGTGGAAGTCTCCAGAGCCCCCCACCAACAGCAGCGCTGGCCTGCAGCCCCCCCAGATTCTCCCCTAGCAGTGCCAGCCCTCAGAGGCCCTCCCCCTGCAGCAGCACTGGCCCGTGGGTCCCCCCTTCCTCCCCGGAGCCTCTGACTGCACCCCCCCACAGGGCTGGTGGGGCTGGGTGCACCATCCCCAGTCTGGGCCCTGCCGGGGTGGTGCGCCCCAGGTCTTGAGCCAGCTCTGTTTCAAGCCACCAAATAGAAGGCCCCTGGGTGTGATGGGCATCCGGTCCCAGGGGCTGCCCAGAGCCCTTGATGTCAGCAATGGGGTACATTTCTCTGGGGCATTGGTTCATTCATTCTGAAAGTTTCTCTCCGCTCAGGAAAGAAAGAAAGATTGTGGCTGGATCCTCCCTGCCACATTTCTGTCCTGGGAGAAAGGAGGAAGGTTTCAGTAGCTGAACCCATACAAAAGATCTGGGTTATTGCTATAGGAAGGGGCTGTTCTCTGTCTTTCTTCTGTTGTGTCCAGAAGAGTGGGGGTTGAGATTCTGGAGAGAGAAACTGCCATTGTGAGGCACAAATCCTGGCTGAACAGCTGCTGACCCCCTCTCCTTCCCCAGTTGGCGTGTACAGGGAGATTCATCATTCATTAATGGCCCTCTGTGTCCAGTCGAGGGGGGACTTTCTCTGCTGGCTGGAACCAGCCCTGGGTTCTGCTGCTACCAAGGTTTCTACAGATATGTCACCAATAAGAAGATGATCAGGGAAAGTGTGGGCCCCTTACTGAATGGAAGAGGCAACCTAGTGACAGATGATGTGGAAAAAGCTGAAGTACTCAATGCTTTTTCTACCTCTGTCTTCACAGACAAGGTCAACTCCCAGACTACTGCACTGGGCAGCACAGAATGGGGAAGAGCCCTCAGTGATGAAAGAACAGGTTGAGGACTATTTAGAAAAACTGGATGTGCACAAGTCCAGGGGGCTAGATGCATCTGAGGGTGCGGATGGACTTGGTTGATGTGATTGCAGAGCCATTGGCCATTGTTTTTTAAAATGGGGGGAGGTCCTGGACCACTGGAAAAAGGCAAATGTAGAACCTATCTTCAAAAAAGGGAAGAAAGGTGATCCAGGAAACTACAGGCCATTCAGCCTCACCTCAGTCCCCAACAGGGAAGTCATTGCCCAGAAAATAGGTTCCTGGAATAGGTGCCCCGTGTGCCCGGCACCCAGCGATGCCACTGGTCTCCAGAAAAATCATGGATCAGATCAGATCCTCAAGAAATCCATTTTGTGGCAATTGGAAGAGAGGAAGTTGATCAGGAACCATCAGCATGGATTCGCCGAGGGCACTGACCACCATTGCCCCAGCTTGACCAACCTCTGCACCTTCTATGATGACATGACAGGCTCTTTGGGTGGGGGGAAATTGCTGGACATGATATATCTTGACTTTAGCAAAGCTTTTGATATAGTGTCCCACAGTATTCTTGCCAGAAAGTTAAAGATGTAGGGACTGGGTGAATGGGTTATTAGGTGGATAGAAAGCTGGCTAGATCATTCCACAGTGTGATCACCGCTCACTTCTCCATGTCTCTTCTCCTTGTTCTGGTTTCGCGGGACTGGAGAAGGCCGGGGCTAGCTTGGCACACAGATCCAGGGATGTGACCTTGTCTGAAAGTTCTGCAGCCATTCACTGCTCATCATTCCCAACCTGCATTATGCTGTGCTCCCACCAATCTGTGTTTGTTTCTTGAGCATGAAAGCATCACTCCACCATTTGCAGCTGCTTTGGGAAGGCCAACAACTGCCTCAAACTGGTTCTTGCTATGCCCCACAGCTATCTGTTCTCCAGAAAATTGTCTTGTTCCATGCTGATTCAGTTCTTCTTATGACTCTGCAAATATTAGAAGATTGTGTGTAGTGCAGAGCTGAGCAGGCTCCATGCTTCTATCAGAGATGGTAGCCATCAAGGAGGCCCATGTGGGTTTGTGAGATTTTTTTAAAACACAGGTGAAAATTATGAGATATAGATGACATTATGGGATGGAGATAACTGCATGCTGGGAAGTTGACTACTTGCTCCCAGGCAATCCTGTGTAACTTGTTTCTGCCCTGTCAAGCATTGTCAAATCTTCCCAAAAGGACACACGCACACACACCCAAAGCTATGCAGTCTCATCCATCTTTTATCCATGGATCTTGCTGTGTCCACACTGCCTCAGGGTACTGTATGACCAGGAGTCATCAGTTAATGGCAGATGTCTCTTTGATCTTGTTCTTGATGGGATTTTTTGTCCCTTTCTTTCTAGGGTGGATTCTTCTTGCTTTTGCAGGGTTTGATTGCATTGTTCTTCAGCCATCAAGGTGGTGCGGGCAGTTTATCATCAGGACCGTCTGGCCTTGGAGACTGATCCCATCACACACACCATTCACACATCCAAACTAAGTTCACACATCTAAATGAAATTTTAGCAAAACTTAGGCTGAGCAATACAAAATGAAGAAAACAATTCAAAATGGAGTTTTGGTTACAATATGGAGTTTCAAGTAAAGGAATGAGCATGGCATTTTTATCAATGAATAATAACCATTATTCTAGATAGGCATTATTGTTGGAAGCAATTCTATGGTATAAATTCATCTTTCTCACTACACTGGATTGCTAACGGTTAGTGGGGAATTGTTTTGGAGTTGGAAAATCCACTGTGGGAGCTGTTGCTAGGCAAGTGTGCAGAGCCATTGATCATCTTCCACAGACCAGGTCGCTGATTTTCGGCAACATGCAGGACATAGTGAATGGATTTGCAGTTGTGGTATTCCCAAACTGCGGTGGCACACTGGATAGCATATCCCTATTCTGGCACTTGCCCACCTAACCACAGAGTACATTAACAGAAAGGGCTCCTTTTCTATGGTTATGCAAGCATTGGAGCACCAGGAAAAAATGGAATTTTGTTTTCAAAAAGTTTTTCTAGATTTTTTTTTTTAAATTCAGTTAGATTTACAATGAACATTTGTTTGATTCAAGTCAAATTGAAACAGAAAAAGTTTGCTTTTCAGTTTTCTGTTTTTCTCTCTTTTCCTTACCCCTTTTTTCAGAGGCGGTTCATGGGGTAGGCGAAGCAGGCGCACGCCTAGGGACCCGAGCACGAAGGAACTCCTTATTTTGCTTTGCCTACCCCAAAAGACGTCTGCCTCGGTTGGCAGCAGGAGAAGGCGCTAGCCCCCAGGGTGGCAGTGGAGAACAGAGCTGGGGCCGCCAGGGCAGTGGTGGGAACTGGTGTCGCAGAAGGGGGGCTGGGACTGCAGCAGGGGAAGGGTTGGGGGAGCTGGCAATGAGGAGCTGGGCCCATGGGGGGTCGCAGGACTATAGGGGGCCCCCTTGGACCTATAGGGGGTCCTTCAAGGGGCCTTCGCCTGGGGCCTGCCAAAGCCTGCCTCTGCCTTTTTTCCATCAGGAAGGGAGGGGCAAAAAGGAAACGCCCACTGTTAAAACATACCCAAACCAAAATAGAAAATGTTTCATTCTGGGTAAAAAACCAAAAAATTATTAAAGCCCCTCCCCCCCCTTTTTGGTGGAAAAACCACCACCAAAAACTGTCCCCCGCAATAGAAATGTTAGTAAGACATTGCCTTCTGGCCACTGTTTGTAAGTTGCCAGCCCTGAGCCATCCTGCATTATTGCCAGCCCTGCTCAGGAGCAGGAGGACAGGGGGAAGAGTCCAGCCTGCCTGGGTGCCGGATTCTGCAATGATCAGAGGCTGCTTCAAAACAAAGATCTCTGGGGATGGGGGGCTTCCCGGAGCCGGAGCATGTTTCTCTAGCACTCCCCGCTCCCCAGTTCAGAGAGAGAAGGAATATGGCTGGATTTTCTGTCCCAGGGTTTCAGGAGCTGAGGCCACCAGAGGGCTCTGGTTGTTGCCAAGGCCGGGAAGGCTCCGCTCTCGTCCTCTCCCTGTTTTATTCGGAGGGGGCTGAGCTTCCCGGGTCAAATGCTGCTGCAGTGACTTGAGTGAGCTGGCTGATCAGCTGGTCCGTGCGGGGAGAGCCAGTCACCAGTTCCCCTCTGTGCCCAGCTGGCCGGAGCCAGCCCCGGGCTCTGCCAGCCCCAGCTCCCGGCCGGAGCCCGCAGGTGAGGGGAGCCCCGGGGAACGTGCTGAGGCCGGGCAGGAAAGTGACTCTGCACCCACGGCCCCTCCTCGCCCCGTCTCTGCTCCCGGGGGTCCCCGAGCTGCTGCCCCCAGCCGGGCTCTGCTCCCCGGAGCGCCTGCAGGGGCCGAGGCAGGGCAGGAGCCGAGGCAGTCCCGGGGGAGCGCACGTGCAGGAGCCGAGGCAGCCCCGGGGGAGCGCACGGGCAGGGGCCGACCCAGCCCCGGGGGAGCGCACGGGCAGGGGCCGAGGCAGCCCTGGGATCGGGTCTGGAACCTAGTTTCTGAGCCAGAGGGGGGGAAGAGAAAGAGAGTGGAAGGGGAAGAAGGAAAAATATATGCAAGTTAAGTTCCTGTCTTCTTCATTTTCATTCTCTTCAAGAAACTCTCCAAAAAAGATATTTTTTAGAAAATATTTTTATTCCCCAACTAAATTTAAACATAATATGTGAACTATTGATTAACATGACAGATTTAAAAAGTTAAAATTAAGAGTAATTTTGTTAAAATCCCAGCTATCTCCATACACCCCATCTATCTATCTATCTATCTATCTATCTATCTATCTATCTATCTATCTATCTATCTATCTATCTATCTCCATACACCCCATTATCTATCTATCTATCTATCTATCTATCTATCTATCTATCTATCTATCTATCTCCATACACCCCATTATCTATCTATCTATCTATCTATCTATCTATCTATCTATCTATCTATCTATCTATCTATCTATCTGACATTTCAACCAAGATTTTCAAATATTGATGTTCTTTTCATAATACCATAATTAGTGGTGTGACGTTCACAAGGGCTGAGCACTAAGAATGTGCTGTTGAAGTCTTTGGGGTTTGTTTCTTTTTTGAGGGTTTGAAATAGGTTATACGGTAGCACATTTGCATAATCATTATTTGTATAAAATACTCAATTGTTATTTTTAAAAATGTTAACCAGTATTAACCCTTTTCTCATTTGAGACCAGATACTTATACATTCATAGATTTTTAAGGCAAGAAGGGACTGTTATGGTTGTCTAGTGAATCTGATCTGCTCCATAAAACTGGCTAGAGTATTTCATCCATGATTCCTACATGCAGTCCAATAATTTTGATGATTTAAAGCTTCCAGGTGACCCACTTTCTGCCAGCCCCACTGGTCAGCTCTTCGTAACCTTCCCAGTTAAAAATGTTATTTCCATTTTGAATTTGTCTCATTGCAATGTTCAGCCACTGCATTTTATTTTGCCATAGTCTGCTAAATTAAAGAGCCATCCGTTATCAGAAATCTTTCCATCATGTAGCTACATAGATCACGATCAAGTCACCTCATATCCCTCTTTGATAAACTAAATGATTCAGCTGCCAAGTTTCTCAACGTAAGGCAGGTCTTCCAGACTTTGAATAACTCTCATAACTTTTTTCGGAACCCTTTCCAAACATGGATACCTTAACTGGAAACAGTATTTCAATGGAGGTTTCTCCAATGGCATCTGTTACGAGAATATCACCTCTTCAACTCAATATGACCTTTATTAAAAGATTGCACAGGCTCACATTGGGAGTGCATGTTCATGTGGTTTCCACTACAACCTCCTAAAACTCTTTTTTAGCAGAAGTACAAAATCATAAATCTGTATTTAATTTCTCTCCTCTATTAACCAGTTGTTTCAAAGCCATCCTTATGAGCTTTATGCCAAGTAAAGCCATTCAAATGATCCAAAATAGATTATCAACACTTTATTATTGTGATACTCTTTGATCTTCTTATTGCCAAGGGATTCACACAAGACAGAGTGGCTGACACTTGGACTCTCCTTATTTTTTATTTCTTGGCAGATGATATGATCGTGCGGGAGCAGGATAATCTTTGTCTAAATGTCCTGAGGAAGGGAGAACCCATGAGATGTCTCTAAGCAGCTCCAAAGGGAAATTTTCCCAGAGTCCACCCCACTGGAAATTTTATAGGAATAAGCACCGACTGGAAAGACAGCAGAGGAACACTCCAGAAGAGAGAGGGGTTAAATACACTCGTCACTATGGAGCCCTCAGGAAACTCAGAAATGTCATTTTCTGCCAGCACACCCTTCAAGGGAGAGAGACAATGTGCGTGTGCTGACTGAGGGACAAGCTTTGCTCGGCGGAGGAGCCGTGTGGGAGAGAAAATCCATGACTGTCCTGAGTATGCAGAAAGAGTTGCTGACAAATCATCTCTTACCCAGCCTCAGAGAACCTACATGGAAGAGGAGCCCTGTGTATATATGTACTCACAATGGGAAATTCTTCACTCAGAGGTTATGACAATAGAGATAAAAGATCCCGCCCTGCTCTGACAATAGAAACATTGATCATTTGTGGACAGCAGAGGTGTCTGGGGAAGATGTAGGTGTGTTTGTGGGTTGAGGGCTGATAACCAGCAAGCACAGGAGCTGGATGATTTGTTTGTAAGATAGAACATAGGAGGAGAGATCAGGTTTCTGAAGGGAACTCGCTTATTGGGTGGGGTTTTGTGAGTGGACAGCGTGTGGTGGGAGGTGAGCTGAGAGTGAGGTTCACTTTATATTTCAGTGGCTCCTGTGATGGGAGCTAGATAGGCGTCGTGCGGTTCTGAACAGAACAGGCATCCACGTAGCAAAAATTCTTTTTGTAGCTGTCATTTTCAGATTCCTTGTCTGAGCAAAGAGGCCTTGACTGAATGAATAGCTGCCTGCCTGAAGTGTCATTTGTGAGAGCCTGTACAGAGCTGAGAGAATAATCAATAATTTACTCAGAAAATTATTCAAGTTCTCTTCCTGTGGGAGCCAGCAAACTGCAGGTTCCTCCGATCTGCTTCCTCTGTGAATTCCCTCGACACAGTTGTGGGGCTTTTTGGTAACTCTGGAATAGTTTTATAGCAATATTTGTTAGCTGATTTGGCTAGCGGCAATTGGATGCCTGTCATTTCCTCAGTCCCTGTCACGAAAGGATGATGAAAAGAGAGGCTTGAAGAAGCTGTTGTGAAAGTCTCATGGAGAGGGGACAGTTTAGCAGAGTAGGACAGAAGGGGGTTAGGAAAGAAGATCATTTTAAACCTCTCCCCCAAGGCCTTGCTCCTGGCATGCCCGCCATCCCTGGGTAACTGGGGCGTCTGTCGGGGTGCAGCATTTCAGTGTAACCTTCTCTTGCCAACTTTCCAACCCCTAATTTCATGTGCATCCAGGCTCTTGTTTGCTCATTTTTATTGTCTCAGTGTCAGGTCTCTAGTGGGGATTTGGGAGTCCTGTCCCCATTTCCCATCAGTGTTAAGCAGGGTTTAAGCCTGATATCCTTTCCCACTTGCTAGTGCACCATGAAGAGAAATAATCATAGCAACAGCGGTTGGAGAAACTCTTCCGCCAAACAGCCACGCGTAAGCCCCAGGCAACAGGCAGCCAGCCCCAGCACTGGCATTGAACTAGAGCTCCCATCACAGCCATGCTTGTCTGCCAGCTGCCGAGCACCACAATTCGCCACGCAGAAATACTGCTTGGCTGAGCCTGCTGTCTCTGGGATCATAGGGGAGGCTGGCACTGGGGGACCTCTCTTCATCCCAGATGAGATACTGCAGATCGTCAAATCTGAGGCTGATGAGGACGGAGCCAGTGTGGCCGGGGAGGCAGGCTCATCAGGGGGCGACACGCTTTCAGGCTATTCTTCTGGGGTAGATAGGGAAGCTGCCGTGGAGCCAGTTACCCCAGATCGCCTGGAGGAGGGCAACAATGGGGTGGGACGCCCTAGCACACAGGAAGGGGGAGCCCAGCATCCGATGCTGATAACCTCATATTTCACCAGTGTCCAAAATCAGGATGAGCTGGCCATCTGGAGCAGGGGAGATCTCAGCGCTGGGGTGAAGGAGACCACAGGGGACGGATGGGCCGAGCGCAATGCCCACAGCATCTTCTCCATCACATCGTGCATGCCTGCCATAGCGGCGCGGAGCCCAGGACCTGGGCGATACCACCGGCAGAAATCCTGGGTCTGGGAGTATTTCTCCATTGATCCTGGAGACCCGACCCGTGTCACCTGCATGATCTGCCAGCAGATGGTCAAGCGTGGGACGGACCCAAAGCGCTTGGGCACGTCGTCCCTTGGCAATCACATCAAGCATAACCATAGCATTGTCTACATGCGCCAGAAGACCATGGGGGGACAGCAGCCCGGAATGGCAGAGCCCCCGATGGCGCCACGTGGGGCCACCCTGAAGGGCAGGCAGCGGAGTCACACTGGCCGGGCCCCCAGCATCACCAGGAGACCGGGGGGCACCTACACCTGCCTAGCCATCGACGAAAGCCTGAAGAGGGGCGCCAAGTACCATCGGGCACACCCTCGGGCTCTGGCCCTGAATGCCGCCTGTGCCAAGATGCTGGCCCTCGACCTCCTCCCTTTCTCCCACGTTGAAGGTGAAGGCTTCCGGGAAATGATGGCGGCAGCTGCCCCACGCTGGCAGGTGCCCAGCCGCTCCTTTTTCTCCAAGAAGGCTGTGCCGGAGCTGTGTCGGGCAGTGAAGGCTGTGGTGGTGCAGAGGCTGGCGAGCTGTGAGGGCAGCCAGGTGCACCTGGCGATGGATGCGTGGGCCAGCGGGCAGACCGCCCGTTACATGTCCATCAGCGCCCACTGGGTGAGCATGAGTAACAGCAGCATCCTGCGCCAGCACGCCACCCTCTATACGTGTGGCCTGGAGAAACAGCACGGCACCGGCCGCATGTTGGACAGGCTGCGGGGTGTCATCAGGGAGTGGCTCACACCCCTCTCCCTCTCAGTGGGCTTTGTGGCTTCGGACGATGGGCAGAGTGTGCGGCGGGCATTGCGGGAAGGCGGCTTCCCCCGTGTCCCCTGCCTGGCACGCTGCCTGGGTCTGGTGGTGCAGGAGTTCCTGCACAGCAGTGAGGAGGTGGAGCGGGTGCTGGCAGTGGCCAGGAAGATCTGTGCCCACTTTGGGCACTCCTCCGCTGCCCGCCGCCTGCTCTGGGAGTTGCAGGTGGAGAATCAGCTGCCGCGGCACCAGCTGAAGAAGGAGGTGGCGGAGCGGTGGACCTCCACCCTGCGCATGCTGGAGAGGCTGTATGAGCAGCGAGCCGCCATCCAGGCCTTCAGCCTGCGCCATTGCGCCCAGGCCCAGCGGGACGGTGGGCTGCACATGGCCCAGGCCGACTGGCCCCTCATCCGCACCTTGTGCCAGGTCCTGCAGCCCTTCGACGATGCCACAAAGCTGGTGAGCGGGACGGAGACCAGCATCAGCCAGGCCATTCCGCTCGTCCGCCTGCTGGAGAAGAAGCTGCTCTCCCTGGTGCAGCAGTATGAGGATGAGGGTGAAGAGACTGGCCTGGCACTGGCCCACTGTCTGCTACGAACCCTGCGAGGCAACCGGCAGATAGCTGAGATCTGCGGTCAGGAGCACTATGTCCTGGCCACCTACGTGGACCCCCGCTTCAAGAACAACATGGCCTCCTTCGTGCCCGAAGGGGAGAGCGGGCTGCACCGCTGGACACAGAGGGTCATCAACGAGGTGGCCGAGAACATCCGGGATGTCAGCGACCCTGGCGTCAGCCGGAGACATGCTCAGCAGCAGCGCAAAGGCAGCGCCTCAGATCGGGGCAGGACTTTGTGGGACAGCCTGGAAGACTTTGGCCTCATGACCATGGCCCCTCTGCTCCTGGACTCAGCCAAGGCCCAGGCAGCCCAAATGGTGGACGGCTATCTGCAAGACACGGTGGTCCTTTCTGCTAGCGCTGAGCCTTTGCTGTATTGGCAGCTCAAACGGGACGTGTGGTGGCCCCTCTTCCAGGTGGCTGTGCGGTACCTGAGCTGCCCCCCCTCCAGCCTGTATTCTGAGCAGGTCTTCGCCACGGCGGGGACCATCGTGCGGAACAGGCGGACTTTCCTCTCCACCGGCAGTGTGGAGAGCCTGGCCTTCATCAAAATGAACAAGCACCTACTCCCACGGGAGTACCAGGGGTCGGAGCACGTGGCCAATGCTAGGGACACGGCCACGCAAGACCTGGAGGAAGAAGGCGAGGAGGAGGAAGAGGAGGAGGAGGAGGAGGAGGAGGAAGATAATATGGAGGGACCCTGACACAGATGCCAGCTCCTTAGTGTTGGAAATTAGCCACTGAGAGCCTACATTGCCTTTCTTTATGGTGACCAATAGTACAATATGCGTTCATGTATGTGGGTGTCAGATGGGGTGCAGAGAAAAATGATAGGCATTGGTGCCAGTTGCCGCCTCAGAACTCTTTCCTCCCCGGCTTTGTTTCGGGTTGTGGCTCATCCACATTTGTATAGATCTTGGCAGAACGGTTCGTGCACCATGAAATGCAATTTGGTGCCACTCCCGACAAATTCAGGTCCCATTCAGCAAACGGTTTTGGCTGAATCATAAAAAATAAGTCCAAACAGTTTATTTTGACACTTTCAAAACGAAAGGTTTAGACCTTTCTCTTCAAAATGACGTTGCCTTAGAAATGCAGCAGGATGGAATTTTTAAAAATGGTAAAGAAAAAAACCACTTGAAAATGAAATGAAAAACTGAAAATCATTGCATTGGTTTGAACAAAATGTTCTCTTTGACCAGGAATGAATTTTTTTTTAATTTGTTTCATTCAGTCACCAAATGAAAAATCAACTGTTCACTCAGCTCTCCATTTGTATTCTGCTGCCTCGTTGGCTATGTCTACACTTGTAAATTTAGGTCGACTTTAGCTAAGTCGATTTAGCATGTCTACACCTAAATTTAAAGTCGACTTAGAGGGGAACTTACAAAGTCGACCTAGAGCGTCCACACTGGACGCCTAGGTCAACTTCTAGGGGCTAGGGGAGGTCCACGGTGGCGGGGGGGGCACCCCTTGCACACTGCCAGGGGGCTCAGACTTTGCCTCATTGTACCTGGTTACAATGGGGCAAAGGGGGACAGGGACCCTGGCAGGGCATAGGGGCAGGGTGGGCAGGGCTCTGCCCTGCCCTGTGGGGGGGCATGCCAGGCTCCCCCTGTGCCTCCCCCCCCGGCAGGGGCAGTGGGGGAGTCCTGGAGTAGCCCTAAGTCGATTTAGGGCTACTCCAGGTCTACACTGGCTTAAGTCGACTTGAAAAAGTCGACTTAAGCCTAAGGTCGACCTAAAAGTAGGTTTAATAACGTCGACTTAATTTTCATTAAGTCGATTTTATTTTCCTTAAGTCGACTTAAGCAGCTTGCTTAAGTCAACTTAAGGAAACTGTAGTGTAGACGCAGGGTAAATTAAGTCGACTTAAGCAAGCTTAAGTCGACTTAATTTACAAGTGTAGACCCACCCGTTCTGCCCAACCGCAAATGGGCAGATGCGGGGAGAGTGGCCCTATGTTTTTCACCATAATTATCATAATTAGTCTATTTGTATATCCGTGTGTGTGTGTATATATATATACATATGTATATTGCAGCATTTTGATCTATAATAGGGAATTGTTGTGTATTCCTTGGAAAAGGGCAGTGTAAAACAACACATTAGGACTGGCAAATATAGACAGCTGTGAACTCTTTGGCACCTGTTGATGCTTCAGTTGAAGGGCACTGATCTGCAGAAAGATTTGGTCATCCACAGCCCCGCCACTGACTTGTCCTCAATTGTCTGTAGCTGAGAGGCTGTCAGCAAGGAAAGCGCTAGTGGAAGGATGTGGGTGGGGAAAACAGTAAAGTCATTTTTGGGTACCCGACTAACAATCTTTTCGGAAGCTCTGCTTTCTGGACGCACGAACAAAGGGGTATAAATTGGCAGTGAATAAGTTCATGCTGGAAATTAGAACAGAGTTTCTAATCATCACAGGAGGAGCAGGGCAATCTAACTCGTTTCAAGACGGAGCTCAATGAGTTTATGAACATTATTATCTGATCAGGCTACCTCCGATAGAAGGGGATTGAACTTGATGATCCATGAGGTCCCTCGCTATGAAAATCTCACTGTAAAGCTGTACATTTCTGTAGGTGTCTAAATATGGATTCAGGTGCTTAACTTTGGGCCCCAGCCTTTGAAAATAATACACAAGTGCAGCGATGTTCTGGGTGCTGTGTGCACATGGCTTTGTGCTCACTGTTCAGTGCTAAATAGGTTTCCTCCCCAATAATTTGAATAAAGACTGTATATTTTAAAAGAAACATATTCCTCACTCCAAAATACCTTAGGGACATAAATAAAAGAAGGTTATTTACATTATTTTGCACAATTCTCTGTTTTTATTACTGTGCTGTGGAGACACTAAACCCAAAACATTCTTTTTGAATTATTATAAAGCAAAATTTGTACGGTTATCTTTTATTTCCCACAAACAATATCGTCATTTTGATTGCCAAAAATGGTTTTTTATTTGCTTTGCTGTCCAGAGCAGCTCTTGGACTCTGAGGGCTATGTCGGGAGGTGAATGACTGACAAGCTTCTTGAAGCTGTCCCAAATCCCCTTGTCTCTGATCTGTACCCACTCTCTGCTAGTGCTGGGTTTTGGAGGCAGTGTTTCCTAGTGGATAGAGTGCAGCACTGTACAGAAGCTCAGGAGCCTTGGGTTTTGTTCCAGGCTTTGCCCCCAACCTGTAGGGTGACCTGGGAACACGCTGCCCTCTCCATGCCTCAGTTTCCCCAACTGTAAAATAGAGTTAACACAAACTTTCTTTGTAATGTGCTTTGAGATCTGCTGGTGAAACATGCAGCATAAAAGTTATTCGTTGGTGTGCGTGGTTGATAGCCAAGAATAGTCAATCGGATGGGGCACTGGGCTGACTCAGTACACTTGGGGACCATTCTTGCTTCTGCCGTAGACCTGCTGTGTGATCATTCGCCTTGTCTTTTAGACTGGAAGGCCCACCGGACAGGAACTATCTGTACAGCACCTGACACAGGGGGGGCCCTGATCTTGGTGAAGAATGTCAACGCTAAATCTCATTCCCCCACCAACTGGTCATAAGCCAGGAACCTTCTGTGTGTGTGTATGACCATCACCACTCCAGCATCTCATCGTTTTATCCCCATCTCAGGTCAACGCTACCATCTCCATTGTTCAGAGAGGGCTCTCAGTGACACACATATAGGGTAACATACACTGCATTTAAAACCAGTGGCTGGTCCGTGTCAGATGACTTGGGCTTATGTGGTTCTGGCGGCAGAACCATGGTTTAAATGTTTGGGCTCTGGCAGGAAACCCAGGCTCTGCAGCCCTCCCCACTGGCAGGGTCCCAGGGCTCCAGCCGGAGGCCAAATATCTACACTGCAGTTTTCCAGCCCAGCAGCCTGATCCCTGTGAGCCCAAGTCAGCTGCTACAGGCTGGCCACAGGTGCGTCATTTCCATGGAGCGATAGCCCGGGAGTCAGGGACACAGCCAGGAACTAAACCTCCATCTCAGGAATCCCACATTAGTGCCATATCCACAAGCTATGCTTCCTCCCTGCCCTTATCTTCAGGGCTGTGCTCCCTTCTGCATCTCTGTTCCCCTTCTCTCACCCTGCCTCTTCCCCCGGCACCCACAGAGCGAACATGCAGAGATGCCCTCACAGCAGCCACGGCAGTTTTAAAAGCCAGCATCAGTGCAAGCAGACAGCAGATACAGGTCATGGATGCAGCCGAAGTCCTCATAACACTGGGCCGTCATTCAGACCAGGTGTGTGGCAGGGGAAGAACATCTCCCTTCCTTTCCCTGTGGGATCTAACTGCAGGCCTTCCTTCTCGGACAGCTGCACCTAAAACACACAAACTGCTAGTACTACCGTGAGCTGCTGGAGCATTGGCATTGCAAACGCACCTGGTAGGGACGCATAAATCTCTGGTTAGGGCCCAGCTACTGAAGAAGGACGGGCCTGCTCTGAGCTAGTGTGTTACACTTGAACGTGTTCTTCTTCAGCTGTGGCTATGGAGGGTAACTAGTGTAGTTCTAGGTATTGTGTATTTGAAACATGAATGCAGGGGGTTCCCCTGGGGCTTAGACAAAGGGGGTCATCCAGTAATTAAAGTATAATTTGACGGGCCCCAGAACCCTCCTAATCTCCAGGCCCCCTTCCCATATTGTCTGGGCCCCCTTCATGCATGTGGGGGCCCCAGCCCAGGTAGGCATTTGCAACCACTTCTCAGTACCATATTAATCGGTTATCGCTCCATAAAAATATTTATAATTTTATATGGCGTTTATGTCTATAGCAATTATTGTCACACACTAGCAAACATTGCGTAACACAATAAGTATTGTGATTAACAATGGTGGGGCGCAGGACCTTCCAGCAGCCAGGGCAGGGCGGAACATGCGTTCCGGCCGATTTTTCTATTTTTAGGGGCCCCGGAACTCTGGCACCTCAAATTTGTGGGCCCCAGAACTGTGTTCCGGTGCGTTCCCCCTTACTTTAACCCCTGGGGTCATCGCTCCCGTTGTACAACTGTTAATAACATCTCATTCTCTGTGCTGTAACCTCACCTCTAGCTGTGAAGCAAAAGGTCTGGATGAGGATCAAATGGCACTTGGAGAGGGGACTGGCTGCAGCTGATAAAATGTTTGAGCCGGAAAAACTCCGTGGACGATGCTGTTTCTGACCGTCTCTTGAGTCTTTATCTCCATTCTGGTCCCTCTTCATTGGATTCTGGAGACTCAACTTCACCAGGACACACAGGTTGTTGTGCACCCATTCAGAACGGGGGCAGGAGATAAAGCCGCTCCGAGACAGGTGGTGTATCTGCAGGTCCCCAGTCTCCTCTCTCTGGACTGTGTTTATCCTCTGAGGACAATAAAACCTGATACAAAAAGGCCCTGGCACATTCCTCCTTTAGATGGCGCTGCCAATCCCAGCATTAGCCATGCCTGAATCCAGCCCAGCCTCTTGCGCTAACTTACCTGATCACTCCAAGCATTAGGGAATACATCGCCTTCTACAGAGTCTTTCTGATGGAGGCTGGGGCCTCGCTAATCGGAGCTGGTATTTCTCTGGTTGCTATCTGCTAAGCTGGGGTGGGTTGCGCCAGTCTATGAGTGTGAGTCTTTGATAACAGCATTGGCCTCTCCTGAGCTTCTCTAGGATTGTCTCAAACGCCTGCAGCCAAATTCCCAGCCAAGCGCAGCTCTGATTTTTCTGCTGTTTAGCAGCAAGTCCCCCAGGCAGGACCCAGCACACCTTGTCCCTACAGAAATACACACTGTTGGACAGCCAAGCCCTGAGGAGCAAACCGGATCATTTCCCCTTACAGATAGGGAAGTGAGGGATATGCCTATGGCACATCAGGCTATGGTGATGGAGCCAGGAACTGAACCCCGCTCTCCTGGAACCCATTCCAGTCTGCTATGGGTTGGTGGCCGCTGCATAAATATAAACCATCTCCCAACCGCTAGCTGTCAGAATCGGAGTGATTTGGCACCAGCCCAATCTACATCCCCCACTCCCCTGATCTGCTAACCTCCCGTTGTGGCTTTCCTGGAACATTTTATCCCTTCATTTTCATCCCTAGCCCTGGCCCAGTAGACGGGGATGGCCATGAGTGAATATGAGCAGTGGGACAAAGCTGGCATTTTTCATCCCATCACCCCGACAGAGCCAAGAAGCATTCCCACCCTACTGCCCCAACGTCTTCCGTTCCCTGATGCATAGTAAGCACGGCTAATAGCATGGCTCAGAAAACGAGATCCTGGTCTCCTGAATGCGAGAGGCCTGCTGAGAATACACCCTCTAGGCAGCATTCCCTCCCACACCCCAATGTCTCAGAGCCGATGCTTTTTCCCACTCCAGGAGGCTGGCCTGGTAGTCTGGATGAGGCTGGGGAGCAATGCTGGCAAGTGGGGGGAACCAGCAAAGCAGAAGCAACTGATGTTTTGAGCAGGCAGCTGAAACAATTGGGAATCATTTCTATTCAGCGCATTTGTTTGCAGCCCTGGGAGAAGTTAGGCAGGCTCCACCAACTAAGTCAGGCAGGATCTGCAGGGGATTGATCCAGCAATCTCTACCACGTGGCTCCTGTGTCCATAGAGCCAAAGAGCAAGAGAGCTCTTTGCCTGCAAACCTGCTGTATGAATTGACTCATCAGCTACCGTATGCATGGTGCTCTGCTCTGGAAGGAGCCATCGCAGTGCCCGATTATGCTGTGTCTGGGTGTGAGAAGGCTAGAGATGTATGGACAGAGGAAAGCAGGCCAGGAAAAGGTTAGAGCTTGTATACTGGTTTGGGGGGGGTTGAGTGTACTGAAGCACAGGAAGCCAGATCCTCAACTGGTGCAATTTGGGAGAAGACCAACACCATCCAACAAGGCAAAATAATTTAGTGGATGGGATATAGAATTAGGGTGCTGGCTTCTCTTCCTGGTTCTATCACTGACCAGGCATGTGATCTCACTGTTCTGTGCTTCACTTTCCCCTCCCTCTCTTTAGATTAACACATTTAAAATCATGAGTCAGGCTTCCCACAATCAGGAGCATGGTTTAAAAATCCTATTAGTTTAAAAAAAACCCAGCAGTAGCAGCATTTTGGACCATTTTTCTTTGCTTTCTCGTTCTGAACCTTTCTGTGCACTTAGTCATGTTTTCAAGCTTTTCTCTGCCCCCACAAAAGCCAGAAACGAACTTTTAAAAAAGAAAGCGGGGTCTCCTATTCACATGACTCCAGGAGCTGGGGATTCAAGAAATAACCAACTGTTACAAGACTCACAATAGAACTGACATCTGTCCCTATGTTCATGCACCATGGTGCTCTGATCTTGGTTCAGGTGTGCTACCATGATCCAAATTAAAAACAATATGACTTTTGCAAGGCGAGGCTCTGCTCTGTTTTTAGCGGGTTATTTCTTTAAACTGAAACCCGGCTCTGAAAGGCCAATCAAGTGCTCTCCCATTAGACAGTCTTACTGCTTTGCCACAGCCTTGACGTCCCCAGCTACACATTCTGTCGGGTTCTCTCCACCTCCAACTCACTCACGGCTGGAGACACGAAGGAAGGTGGTGGGGCTGCAAATCAACACGGGCTCCCATTGTGATTTGATACTGGATGTATAAAAAGAGGAATAGTGAGTAGGAGTCGAGAGTGATACTAAAATACGGCATCTAACTCTGGCATCCACATTTTAAAATTCCAGGCGGTGCAGAAAAGATCCAAAAAATCATTGGTGGGCTGGTGAAAATGCCTTACAATGACAGACATAAAAAGCTCAAACTGTTTTGTTTACTATGAAGATTGGATGGTGACTTGATTACAGAGGTTACACACCTTCAGAGGGAGCAAATACTGGGTCCTAAAGGGCTCTCCAATCGTGCAGAGAAAGGCAGAACAAGAACCAACGGCTGGAAGCTGAAGCCAAATTCAGATTAGAAATAAGGTTCACATTTTTAATAGAGGGGGACAAACTCCCAATGAACATGGTGGATTCTCCATCTCTTGATGTCTTCACATCCAGAATCGACGCCTTTCTGGAAAAGATGCTTCAGCCAAATAAGTTCCTGGGCTCTATATGGGGTAACTGGATTAAATTTGGTCTGTTTATACAAGTCTCAGTAAATGATCTAATGGTCTCCTCTGGCTGTAAACTCTATGAACCAATGAACTCGCTCTTGGAGAAGTTGAACCCCAGGCTAGATGTCAACTTGAAGCCATATTGGAATGAAAAAGCCCATAGAAAAATTTCCATTTGAAAGGAAAATTTGATTGAAGCTTTAGCTGGCTGGGTCACTTGACACAGAAAGGCCCAGCTGCTCCCTCCATTTTTTCTAAAGGGTTTGGCTTTATGTGGGGGTTGGAGAGTAGGAAAAAGCAGATAAAAATATTCAGTGTTCACATTTAATAATGATAGTTTTAAAAAAGGCAAATGTTAGCACCTGCAACAGACACATACCGATCATGAATAGAGCAGGAAAAATTAGCACATCAGCAGTCACTAGAATAGGATTATCATGGTCAACAGAAAACAAAAAACACCGCGATGAAGGGAACATTAGGGCTGACCACATGAGCGTACAAAAGTCAGGGTTCTGGGCATGTAACACTTACCCTGTGCTCTGGCTGCTCTCTGCTACTAGCCAACCATTCCTACAAGCTATTGCTGAACTAATACAAGAGGGTATATTATTTTACACAGCATCTCGTCCTTTAGTGATTCCTGTTCATTGTTAGCCAGAATCTCAATACTGACAGAGGTTGGGATTTTCCAAGGTGCCTGAGGCTTTTTTAATAGAATATGGAACGTTTTCTATAAAGCATCATATGTTCAATGTACTTTGCAACATACACAATGGAGACAGGCTCTGCCACAGCTGGGAGCGTCCATGTGTCCATCCAGCCGCCCTGGGAGCAGCCACTCCAATGCTTACATACAGCCAGGGCTCTGAGATTCTGCTGAACTGACCCAATCTGCAAGGGAGAGTGGGGAACAAATTCAGGAGACTGAGACCCAGGGTGAGGAGCCAGAGCAGAGCCACGGCAGTACCCAGCTCCCCATTCTGGGGCAGAGATGTCAATTAATGAGTTGGCTGTGATGGGGGAAGAGTACTGATGGCTGGTGGGTGGGGTGGAGAAATGTAACCTGCCTCAAGGCACTTTGCGCTCAGCTGGCGAAGAGGAGGATCTCCGTCCTCTCACTTCAGCGTCTGGTCTTAGATAAGCTCCAACTCCATGACAAATCGGAGCGCGGGGTGATTTTTGGTTCCCAGGTTTTGTTATAGAAGTTTCATTCCCCTGAGGGTGCAGCTCAGCCCCACGCGCCATGGACAGGCTGAAGGGGCCAGCGCAGAGAGACAATGATGTTAGGAACTGAAGGGCGGAGGCTATTTACATAGGACAGCGGGAGAAACCACCCATTTTGATAAACGCATCAGCACAGGGTGAACCACTGGAACTGTGCTGGATCTGAGCAACCTAGTGAGAAAGAGATGGGGATTAGCGCTGGGGAGAGTAGCTGGGCTCAGTGGCCCCTCTTTATCCTCACTGCAGACAGGGGAAGTGCAGGTTAAATCCTAACTGAGTCCGATTTCATAGCTCCAGCTGACGTCTACAGGGATTCCCTGGGGCTGAGGGGAGTTCAGATCCTCAGGTCTTCCTCGGTGCTTGTCTTCCACTGATGGTCACAACTGCGATGTAGAATCATAGAAACCGGAAGGGACCATGAGAGGTCATCAAGTCCAGTCCCCCTGCACTCATGGCAGGACCAAGTACCTTCTTAAACCATCCCTGACAGTGTTCATCTAACCTGCTCTTAAAAACGCCCACTCACCCGGCTGGGAACCGGGCTCCATTGTCCATTGTAACTCATCCACACAGGCCAATGATCACGTAAAACCAAATACATTTTTCTTAGACCTAACTCCCTGCTAAAAGGTGCGACCCAAAGAACGATCTTGTTATCCCTGAACGCTGGCTGGATTAGGTTAATGGTGACAAGGAAATCTCATGCTTCAGCCCTTGCCTGCAGCGGACAGGAAAGAATTTTTTCTCCAGTGGACAATTGGCCAAATGTACCTCTTTTCACCTTCCTCTTAATATCAGGGATTGGCACCAGGACCCAGGATGTTTCAGGTCATCCTTTTTCCCTCTCTGGTTGGTAAGCAGTAGGCTTGCTCACATGCTCACGGTCAGAATGATCACCAGATTTGGGCCTGGGTAAGAATTTTCTTTCAGATGCAGGGATGTGGGGGGTTTTTTTCATCCTCTTCTGCTGCACGTGGTGTGGCTTGCCTGCTGGGATCATCTGGGCATCTCTCACCTGATCAACCCCCAGTCATCGTAAGAGCCTTCATGGCACCTTGGTTTGTCCTGTTCTCCATATCTGGCTCACAACAGTTTAGCCTCCCAAGAAGGGAAATGCTTTGTTAACTGAAGCAATTGGGCTCAGCAGTTTTTGAGTGAAATTCACGGCCTGTGATAGACAGAAGGTCAAAGTAGATCATCTAACCATCTCCGGACATACACTCTATGAAACTATGGACGTGCAGAGAAGTCAAAGTGAATTAGGCACCCAGATCCAGTTGGTTCTTTGGGGGCAGAGATGATCTCTGTGTTTGTACAGTGCCTTATCCATCAGTGGGGCTGCTAGGCACAGACATAATGCAAATAAGAAGTAATAATGGAATTTGGGTAGCTCACTCCTTAATGCTGAATGCAAATCTCTCACGTAGCTCCATTCAGAGTGAGGGCGGGATTTTCAAACGTCCCTCAACTTGTCAAGATGTGTTGCAGAGTGGAGCAAGGAGACCTAACTGACTGGGGAACCTAGAAGTGACACAAGCTGACACATCTCACTGGAAGCTGATGGGGAGTGCGCTGCTGAGTAACGCCGGAGCTTGGGAAAATCCCACACTTGATTCCCGAGCCCTCAGCTCCCGCAACCCAGAACTGATAGGAGCATTTCAGTACGTCTGGGTGGGGTAGGGCCACAAGGGCAGGAAGGACACGGGGTTTTCTCCTGTGTGGGTTCTCTCATGTCTCTTGTGGTGGGAACTCCGGCTGAAGCTTTTCCCACAGTAAGTGCACATATAGGGTTTCTCCCCCGTGTGGATCCGGTGGTGCTGGGTCAAGGTAGATTTGTCGGTGAAGCTTTTCCCGCAGTCAGAACACGTATAGGGTTTCTCTCCCGTGTGGATCCTCTGGTGTCTGATCAGATTGGAGCTGACGTTGAATCTTTTCCCACAATCAGGACACTCGTAGGGTTTCTCCCCCGTGTGAATTCTCATGTGTTTGACCAGGTCCGAGTTCTGGCTGAAGCTCTGCCAGCACTCGGCGCACGTGTTAGGGATCTCGATGGTTGGAGTTTTCTTCTTAGATGCTTTGGTGTCTCTGACCTTCCCAACAGTAGGGCCTTCTCGGTGGGCCCGCTTGTCCTGCCTCTTCCCGGGAGGGCTGCTCACGTGCCTCTTCTGGTGGGAACTGCGGCTGAACGTCTTCCCACAGTCGATGCATTTATAGGGTTTCTCCCCGGTATGGGCACGCTGGTGCTGGGTCAAAGAAGACTTATCCGTGAAGCTTTTCCCACAGTCGGTGCAGAGATAGGGTTTCTCCCCCGTGTGGGTTCTCTGGTGTCGACTCAGGTTCGAGCTGACACTAAAGCTCTTTCCGCAGTCGATGCACGTATAGGGTTTCTCCCCTGTGTGAGTTCTCTGGTGGTTCATAAGGTCTGAGTTTTGGGTGAAGCTTTTCCCACACTCAATGCAGATGTTGGGCTTCTCCCCCACATATGTTCTCTGGTGGACGATGGTGTCTTTGCTCTTCTTCACAGCTCTCCCGCTGGTGACAGTTTTACCTTCTTTCTGCCCAAGAGAACTCTTCTGTAGCTTGTCTGACTTCCTCTGATTCTTGAGGGATTTTCTCTGGTTCGATCCCTGTGAAACATTTCCTTTGGATCGCTTCGGAGGCATCCTGTCAGGAATTACTTTTTACCAGCACGAGTGAGTGAAGATGTTTGCTGCTTGCGCTCACGCACTGTCCCAACACCTGCTGAGACAGAAAAAGAGTCATTCTTTCTGCCAGAAGGAAGGGTACCTCAGAGAGGGAATGGCAAAAGGTGTTCAAGGATCTGTAAGGTCTGACGCCTTGCTTTTTGGCTACGCTTACGAGCTAAGTAAGGTATAGTCACGTTTCTGAAAGTACAGCATAAAATAACCAACTCATGCAAGCGGCAGAAGCTGTCAACAGGAGACACACTCCACTGACGGGGCTGTGCACACAAGCACCTACTCGGTCTAACTCGTGTCACTCAGGGGGCTGGTTTATTCACATTCCTGAGCAACATAATTTAAGATTGTAACGTAGCCTGTGTAGACATAGCCTTCGAGTTCATTACAACGCAGATATGGCCCCGTCACCAAGACTCAAAGCCATCTCTAGCCTCCATCGCCAGGACCAGTCTGAACCAAATGCTGGAAAAGAGCAGGATCAAAGAAGCTGCTTCAGGGGATTCCCCAACACTGTCCCCAAGACAGCATATTGCCCCCGCAGCGTGAGGACACAGCAGAGGGAGGAACTGGCTTTTCCTCTTTGCGCTCCTCACCTTGTTCCAAGAAAGTGAATTCCAAAGTAAAGAAACTTTATGATCCAAGAGTTAATGCTCAGCTTTGCCATCCAAACTAGGACTGCTTTGCTGGAACAGTATACTGGGATTTCTACACAGGGAAAGTGTTCCCAGTGTAGACGAGGCCTCAGTTTTTAACTCGTGGACAATCCAACGCTCTTCTACACTAAGGGTATATCAGTCGAATGTTGTTGTGCTCTAATTATTCTGCAAAAAACGAGAGTCCAGTGGCACCTTAAAGACTAACAAATATCTTCAAGAATAAGCTTTCGTGGGCTCCAACCCCCTTCATCAGATGCATGAGCCCACGAAAGCTTGTGCCCGAAGATATTTGTTAATCTTTAAGGTGCCACTGGACTCTCGTTTTTTGCTGTATGCAGATGAACACGGCTACCCCTCTTGATCTAATTATTCTGGTACAGTTAAAGCAGAAAAACCATTTAGTGTGGATGCAGTTATAGCAGAATAAATATAATACATACTGGGATAGCTCGTTTCTGGAAGGGAAGAGGAATAAGCTGTCCTGGTAAAAGGCACCTTTGCACCAGTAAAATTGCATCCACACTAGGGGCTGTAAGGATATGGATAAACAATCGCACCTGTAACACACACAGTTAAACCAGTACCTGTATAGACTAACTCTGCCTAGACTAGGACCTGGCCTAAATCTAAGACTTAGGTCCACCTACCGACATCACTCAGGGCTGTGAAAAGTTCACAGACTCCTGAGAGTTGGAGTTAAGCTGACCTAAGCCCAAGTGTAGACACCGCTGGGTTGACGGAAAAATTTTGGGGGGTGTGGATTTACTGCAGTAACTGAAAACTGCCTTCCATCACTGTAGAATCACAGTGTGTAGGGTTGGAAGGCACCTCAGGAGGACATCTAGTCCAACCCCAATTAAATCAAGTAAGAAGGGTTTACTCTACAGCGCTACAACAGAATAATTGCCCCATCCACAGCTGTATAAATGCTTGCAGCGCAGACACAGCCTAGGAAAGCAGGTTTAAAACATGTTAACTACAACATTTTAGAGTGTGACGATCAAAAGTGTCTAAGAACATCGGTGCCTAAATCTTATTGGGTTTCATTGGGGTTGGGGGCCTCTTAACACCTTTTAAAACACCCCTTAACCAGCACGGACAGGGTTTAACACAAGGGCAGTCAAGTTGCTTCTTGTCAAGGTCCCAATTTCTTCATCAAGGCATCGTCAGGGTCCACACTCCAGAGCAACATTTTCCACACTGCAATAACGATAATGATAGGTAAATAAATAAAAGCTTTCACGGCCTGTTTCCAAAGCGTGGAGCACTCCAGAAAGGGCTCGCGGCCCACCTATTAACAACCCCAGCTTTAATGCCTTTGGAAAGGCAGTTAGCTTTTCGAGGCAGGGATTGCTGATGTGGGCAGCCAGAGAGAAGAGCTCCTCAGCAGTCCAGCTAAAATACCTATCCTCAGGGCTTTTGGGGGGATGATACTGAGTAAAACCGACTCCTTTTTTTGCGATGGTGCTCAGGGGCGCTGAGTACCAACACCGGCTCCTGCCGCGTCGGCGGTGGTCCCAGGTCCCTGGCTGAGTACCAGCACCTTTAAAAAAGAAACAAACCCAGAAAAAACACTGCCTTTCCTAGTGAGAAGTGTTGATGTGAAAGCTGTGAGCTAGCCCACCCCTTTCCCAGCACCGAAAGGCCAGCATTTCCCAACCCAGCACTAGAAATAAAGGCAACGTCCAGCTAGGGTCCCCAGGAGCTGGGATGCACAAGAGGACAGAGCAGGATGGAGGATGCGCTGGGGCAGCGAGATCTGGGTTCCCAAGGGGCGTTCGCTCCCCGGGAGCTGGCCTCGGGGTGTCCCAGCCGGGGGGCAGCGGAGATCGGGCGCATCCGTAGCCGGAAACAATCTCAGCAGTTGTTGCGGGCCTAGGCAGCTCCGGATTCCCCATCGCTCCTCCGGCGTGGCCTTTCCCACGGCTGCGTGCGCTGATCCCGCAGCTGGCGGGCTGGGTTTTGATCGCGGCCGGGGCCCCCCAAGCCTGCGAGCCGGGGCGCTCTGGAGTCACTTTCCTGGATTACCTGCGATCCGGCTGGGAGCAGCGGCTCGGGCGGGCTCTCCGCTCCGTTCCCACGTAATGGAGGCGGCCGCGGCGGCGCCGTGTGACCCGGGAAGCTCAATCTCAGCGTGAGAACAAGAGCGGAGCGAGCGCCCGCCCCGCCTGAGCGACCGGCGGGGCCATCTGGTGGCCGCATCGGGCTGAGCAAACAGCCTGGCCTGATCCTGTGTCATCCACTCCCCTGCATTTCATGGCCTCCCACTCTGTAAATTTCCCATCTTCAAAGCTCTGCCGAAGTGGGATTTTCTCCCACGAAAGCTCATGCGATAAATAAATCTGTTAGTCTTTGAAAGCGCCCCAGGATTCTTGGTTTTCTGCAATAGACTAACACAGCCACCCTCTGGGACAGGCGTCCTGGGGCACTTTTAAAGACATTGCTTAATCGCATGAGCTTTCCAGGGAGAAAATCCCACTTCGGCAGACGCTTCAATGGGACGAAGTGGGATTTTCTCCCACAAACGCTCATGCGATAAAGAAACGTGTTAGTCTTTGAAAGCGCCCCAGGACTCTTGTTTTTCTGCAATAGACTAACACGGCCACCCCTCTAGGACAGGCGTCCTGGGACATTTTTAAAGACATTGCTTTATCGCATGAGCTTTCGTGGGAGAAAATCCCACTTCGGCAGACGCTTCAATGGGACGAAGTGGGATTTTCTCCCACAAACACCTGTGCGATAAAGAAATGTGTTAGTCTTTGAAAGTGCCCCAGGACGCCTGGTTTGTTGGGCTGACCTAAGCTAAGAAGGCTACCCACGGCTATGGAAATCGCCGCGTCCCCTCCTGGCTCCAGACTGCCCCCGCTCAGAGGTCAGGGCAGGATCAGGCTGTCTGCTGCTGCCTCTCCAGAAAGTTTAAATGGGATGTTAAGCAGAAAGCTACAGACCCAACGAACCCCAACCACAATTACAGGGGTGGACACTTCAGCACAAGACTAGATTCTGTGGCCACCAGAACGTGACTCACTCTAGGGTAAGACGGGTCCACCCTGTAGAGACTCTGACCGCCCGGCCATGGTCCCTCACCACTGGCTCCTGCCTCCAGCCCAGTGGCGTGTGGTGGAACTAGCCTGGTTCTCCCTGAGCACTGGAAAACCTTCCAAGTGAATAGTTCATGCTCACCTCATGAGATGTGAGGCCAGATCTGACCTTAGACCATTGGTGGCCCAAGGCAAATTTATTCTTGGTGGCCCCCTCACCCCACAAAGCATTCATACCCCGATCCTCGCCCCCCCCCCCACCATGGCCCCTTCCGCAATCCTCTGGCCCCCCTTCCCTGGCCCTCGCCGGAGTTACAGGGGTGGCCAGACTCGAGCCGCTCCTTGGCCAGCTGGCCGCTCCCGCCCTGAGCACGCTCTGTCTTTGCTTTGCTGGGCCCCTTTAACCTCTGAGGGAATTTAGGCGAACCCTAAAATCGGCAACCCTAGGCAGCTGCCTAGCTTGCCTCCCACTAAGACCGGCCCTGTGTGAGGATATCAGGAAAGGCCTAGTGTGAGTGAAGAAGGAGGCAAAGAAGGAGCACCCAGCCTGTTCCTAGCAAAGGAAACCCCTCCTTTTCGGGACTCACACACAGTTACAAATGTAAGGCCTGTTCTGTTACACACCCTCTTCCCCTGGTTGAACTATTGGGTGAGCATGTGCATTTCTACCATAGTAGCTATCCCGGTATGACCCCAAGTGTGATGTCGTCACAGGAGGATAAAGGTTCCTTCTTTGGGGATAGTCAATCCTTCTCCAGGCATTTGTCCATGTGGATGCTATGCTTGGTTCTTGTGCGCATGAGAGAACAGATTCTTTTTGTCTGCAGCAATATGTGCAGAGCTTGAGCAGCATCCACCCATTTTCCCATCACAGCTTGTCCTTTCGATAGGTTAGAGTTAGCGGAACCAGCGATGTTGTTAGTTTAAACAGGATTTTTCCCGCCCATTGTCAAGAGAACAAAAACCGTTGCCTCTCTTCTCCCCACATGAGATTTTAACTCATTTTTTGTGCAGTCTGGGAGCTTCTCAGCACTGAGGGCTTTCCGCTAAATCTCCAGGCAAGAAATCGTGTCCTCTTACTGAAGCTTCTGTGCTCTTCACGGGGGGAGCTCGAGGTGAGGTTTCTGTCCAGGGGAAAGGAATATCCAGAACACTTCTTCATAGACTCATAGACTCACCTTTCTGAGATGCTTACACATCCAGCTTGGTCCACAGCTCTTGCCTATGAATTTTTTCCCCTTCCTCAGAATGTAGGCTTCAGATAGTTCATGCAACTTTGATTTGAAGCGATTCCAAGCCTCTTCTACATCTACATCTACATTCATCTGCTGCTTGTTTCCCACGTGGACCCAGAAGGTGCAAGTTGCCTATCTAATGTCATTCCTAACAGCACAATCCATGGAGTGGGCTTCAGTCTCTGAATGTCAGGAGGGTTAGGGGCTATCTCTCTGAGCAACCCCACTCAGCCAGCACTCCACTGAGCCAGGACGCCTGTCTGAGAGTCACTGAATAACCCCTGTCATTGACAGCTGAGAGTCAAAGGGCAGCACAGATCACCTTGATCAGGCCTCATCTGCTGCTCACCTCCTCCAGTACCGACGAGACAAGTAGCGATTGTGTCTCTGGCTCATCTCTGGATCCTCAGTCAGGAGCGCTACACACTCCTCAGCTGACTGTGCCCCAGATACTCTTGTGCAAAAAGACACTCAGGATCTTTTCAAGGAGGGAAAAGGGAATATGCCACATTTATTGTGAGGAAAACACAATTGTGTTTATAACTAATACCTAGTACACACACACACACACACACAGATGTTCTGTTGTTGTCCATGTATAGTTACCAGTCCTGATTGTTGCTTGTGACCGTAGCTGGAGTTTGTGGCTGGTGTTCGCAGCTCATGGCAGCTACCTGGCCAGGGAAGCTGGGCATGAGGAAGAGCAGGATCTGTGTCGGGCACACAACTGCGCACCGACGCTCTTGAATGGTGTGCAGAACATAACCCAAAGCTATGCAGTCTCATCAAACTTTTAACCATGGATCTTGCTGTGTCACACCTCAGGACACCGTATGACCAGGAGTCATCAATTAATGGCAGCTGTGACTTTGATCTTGTTCTTGATGGGACTTTTTGACTCTTTCTTTCTAGGGTGGATTCTTCTTGCTTTTGCAGGGTTTGATTGCATTGTTCTTCAGCCCTCAAGGTGGTGCGGGCAGTTTGTCATCAGGACAGGCTGGAGTTGGAGACTGATCCCACCACACACACCCTTCACTCACACATCCAAGCTAAGTTCACACATCTAAATGAAGTTTCGGCAAAACTTAGGCTGAGCAATACAAAATGAAGAAAACAATTCAAAATGTAAGTGGACTTAAAGTCGACCTTGTTAAGAGTCTGCATTAGAAACTTAAGTCAACGGCCTGTGTCCACACGTCAATGGAGAACTCCAGCTCCCTTGTCCCCGGAACCCACAGCTCTGCTGGGGAGCTGCAGGTCCCGTGGAGAAGGGAGCCATGGGGTCCTTCTACCAGGGAGCCACAGGTACCAGGGAGAAGGGAGCCGTGGGTCCTGGGGAGAAGGAAGCCGTGTGTCCCTTCTGCAAGGGAGCTGCGGGTCCCGGGGGGAAAGGAGCCACAGCTCCCTTCTTCTCCCCAGCAGAAGGGAGCTGTTCGCAGCTTCCCAGCAAGAAGGGAGCCATGCACGGCTCCCTTCTGGCCAGGAAGCTGCATGCGGCTTCCTTCTCACTGAGAAGCCACACGTGGCTCCCTTCTGCCAGGGAGCTGCAGCTCCCTTCTGCTGGGAAGCCGCAGCTCCCATCTCCCCAGCCCTAGGTCAGCTTGGGGAATTAAGTCGACTTAGGGCATCCACACTGGTTTTAGGTTGACTTAACAAATCGACTTTGATGTTAAGTCGACCTAAAGAGAGGAAGTCCTTAAGTCGACTTAATGAAAGCCCAGTGTGGACGCTACGTTCTGTAGGTCAACTGAAGCGTCCTTAAGTCAACCTAACTTGCAAGTGTAAACATAACCCACGTGTCAAGCAAGGGTCAGGCCCTGTTCTAGAGCAAGGGGCTTCTCATGAGTTCACGGTCCGCACATGAACTTAATGAAGACATGGCTAAGACACCAGCCCTAAGAAAATACTAGGAACTAGGTTTCCATATAAACACCTACCAGAAAGCAAGTACAACAAAATGTATGGCCTATGCCCACTCTCTGACGACGCTACAGGAACACACTGCATTACGGTCCATACTCCATTAAGGTCAGGATAATGGGTGGAGTTGTATTGTTCAGTCCAACAGGTACAAGATGAAGGGTGGTAAGTACCAGGGGTTAAAGTAAGGGGGGAATGCACCAGAACTCAGTTCCAGGCCCACAAATTTGAGGTGCCGGAGTTCCAGGGCCCCTAAAAATAGAAAAATCTGGAGGAATGGATATTTTGCCCTGTCCTGGCTGCTGGCAGGTTCTGCGCCCCACCGTTGTTAATCACAATATTTATTGTGTTATGCAATGTTTGTTAGTTTGTGACAATAATTGCTATAGACATAAACGCCATATAAAATTATAAATATTTTTATGGAGCGATAACCGATGCATGTGGTACTGAGAAATGGTTGCAAATGCCTACCGGGGCTGGGGCCCCCACATGCATGAAGGGGGCCCGGACAATACGGGAAGGGGGCCCGGAGATTAGGAGGGTTCCGGGGCTCGTCAAATTATACTTTAACCAATATCAGGAGTTTAATACGTGACTTGTTTGTAACAGCGTAGAAAAGAGAAGGCGTCTCTGGGCAGTCTTAGGGGTAGCAGAAAGTCCGTCTACTGACGAAGCTGCTCCAGTGTAACAGGCATTATGTGGTAGCGTACCTGTAACCATTGAGCCAGAGCACGAGGACTGTGCTTCATTAGCAGTAAACCTGACCGAGTGCCTTTCCACCAAACCTAAGCTGTGGTCCTTATGTGCAATTCTGTCCAAGTCTTCTGAGCCAGGGAGCTGTGCAGAGATGGAGCAGCAAATGGAGGAAACACACACACACCACAACTAACAATAAATAGACGCTTCAAGTTACACAGATTCAAACTGGAAACGGGGGAGATTTTGAAGCGAGTGTAACTAACGATTGAACAATTTATCAAGGGATGCAATAGATTTTCCATCTCTTGGCATCTTTAAAGCAAGGCACTGTTTAAAAGATACACTGTCAGCCAACCACAAGTTACTGGGAGGAATATAAGAGTCATTGGAAGAAATTCTCTGATCTGTTGCAATGAAATGGAGATATTCTTGGGATTTTCTCTGCGTGCTGTGTGTATGTTTGTTTCCCCCATATGTTACTCGTATTCTGGTGTTGGGACCCGGGCGTATGATCACTGCAGAGACCATTAAATGGGCCTTCCCCAGCCACACATACACATATCTAGCCAGGACCTTCTGCCCTGGCCCAACCAGTTGCAACAGATTGTGGAGGCACAGACCAAGAGGAATGGCCCCCCTGCGCAGGAAGAAGAAAAAAAGTGGCAAAGGGACATCTCTAGGCAGGGAGTCATGGGCTGGAAGAATCAGTCCCCTATGTGGGGTTGGGGCCCATAGGGCCTGAGAGTGGAACTCTGAAACTCTGCTGTAACTTCTAATTAAACTGCTAACAATGTCTTTCTGCACTGGGACCCTGAGATCCAATAAACTATTGTGACTTCCAAACTGGTTGTGAATCGCTTCTGACTTCAAGGCAGGGCGCATAAGTCCCTTCGGGGGCATGGTAGAACTCATAGATTCATAGATTTAAAGGTCAGAAGGGACCAATATGATCATCTAGTCCATGCTTGTCCATCCTACGGCCTGCCAAAGACTGTTATCCGGCCCACGGACAGCTGCACTGGTGCCTGGCCGGGGCCTTTTTAATTCTCCCGTCTTGTGGCCCAGGGCAGGAGACCTGGCCAGGGCTGGATCCAGTCCCTCTGAGCCAGATAAGGATTGGGTTTGGCGGGTGGCATGGGTGGGGAAGGAGCCGGGAGGGAGGCGCAGGATGGTATGGGCCAGGATCAGGGCAGTGGGCAGGCTGCAGGGGTCGGAATCAGGCCCTGGGTAGTGGTGCGGGGGTGGGATTGGGCTCAGGGTGGTGGTGCGGGATGGCGGGGAGGCCGGGATTGGGCCCGGGGACGCAGTGCAGGGCTGCGGGGGCTGGGATTGGGCCCGGGGAGGTATCACAGGGCCCCAGGGGCCGGGGAGGTACTTCAAGGTACAGAGAAACCACTAATAAGTGACCCATGCCCCACACGACAGGGGAAAGCAAACCCCCCCCCGGCCCCTGCCAATCCGCTCTGTGGGGAAAATTCCTTCCTGACCCCAAATATGGTGATCAGTTAAACACAGAGCAGGTGGGCAAGACTCACCGAACACTGAGAAAATAATTCAACTCAGAACCCAGCCCAGCAAACGTTCCATCTCAGGCCGTTGGCATATTTATGACCAGTCGTCAAAGATCAGTCAATTCCCCAGCTAAGCTATCCCATCATACCACCCTCTCCATAAATTTATCCAGCTCAGTTTTGAAGCCAGCTACACTTTTTTGCCCCCACTCCTCCCCTTCGAAGGCTATTCCAGAACGTCACTTCTCTGATGGTTATAAAACAACACCTGATTTCAACTCTAAACTTTCTGATGGCCAGTTTGCTCTGGGCACTGAACTTAAATAATTCCTCTCTCTCCCTGGTGTTTATCCCTCTGTTGTATTTATAGAGAGCAATCATATCGCCCCTCAGCCTTCTTTGATCAGGCTAAACAAGCTGAGCTCTTTTGAGTCTCCCTTCAGAAGGCAGGTTTTCCATTCTGTGCATCATCCCAGTAGCCCTTCTCTGCACCTGTTCCAGTTTGAATTCATCTTTCTTAAACACGGGGGACCAGAATTGCATGCAATATTCCAGATGGGATCCACTAGTGCTTTGTATAATGATATTAACACCTCCCTATCCCAGGGCCATTCTTAATGGGGAGCCACACCACTGCCCCCCACCCAATGTGCTACCTGCTCCTTCTACCCTGCTCCAATTTCATAGGCCAGTTCCTTTAGTTTTCTTGGATGGAGATGATCCAGGTCCCCCCCCCCATTTAAGTACAATTAAGCTGTTTGAGTTTGACTTCCACCTCATACGTGGTAATTTCTACCTCCGTAGCCTCATTCCCATTCACCACTCCGCCATTACCCCGAAACTCTTCATTAGCCTCTTGAAAACTGAGGCAAAGTATTTGTTATGGGGTTACGCCATGTCTAGATTAGCTTTAATTGCCACCCCGTCCTCAATGCTTATTGGTTCCAATTCCTCTTTCCATGTTTTGTTTTATTTATATGAATATAGACACTTTTACTATTGGTTTTAATTCCCTTTGCAAGGTTCCACCACTGCTTGGCTTTCGGCAGTTCTCACTTTACCCCTATACTTTCTGATCTATAGAAGGTAGCTTTCCTTGCTCACCCCTCCCATTTTCCATTGCTTGCATGTTTTGAGATGCTTCCTCATCCAGATGGGTCTGCAATTCTCCCTATTAATTTTATCTCCTTATTTGGGATTCAGGCTTCAGATACCTTCTGCAGCTTTGACTTAAAGTAATTCCAGACTTCCTCCACATTCAAATCCTTAAGTTCTTTGATCTAATCCACTTTCCTAACTAATTCCCTTAATTGTTTTTAAGTTAGCTCTTTGGCTATCTCTGCACTTAAAAAGTGAAGTCGACTCTGTCTTAACTTTTCAAGTGTAGACAGAGCCTTGGTTCCCCGCTGAGAAGGGACCCGCGCTGGTCCCAGAGAAGGCAGCACAGGCTGGGGCCCCTTTCTTGCCGGGACCCACATGGGTCCAGGCAAGAAGGTAGCTGCCGGGGCTCCCCCTTAGAGGTTCCCCTATCCATGGAGCGCCGGAGAAGACAGCCACCGGCACTCCACAGACAGGGGAACCTCCGGGGATCCCCTGTCCAGGGAGCACCGGGGAAGACAGCTGCCAGTGGCTCCCGGGACAGGGGAGTCCCTTGGGCTCCCTTCTCCCCGAGCCACGGCTCCCTTCCCCCAGCCCTAGGTCGACTTAAGGAATTAAGTTGACCTAGGGCATCCACACCGGTGTTAGGTCGACTTAATAAGGTCGATTTAGACCTTAAGTCGACCTAACAGGTGGTAGTTATTAAGTCAACTTAAGGACGCCCTTAAGTTGACTTAATGAAAGTCCGGCGTGGACATGGAGTAATTTAGGTCGACTTTAAGCATTCTTAAGTCGACCTAAATTGTTAGTGTAGACATAGCCTTTGAAATCAAGGAACCTAGTTGCAGATCTATTTTTGTTTATCCTTCCATTTAGCTTAAACTGAATTAGCTGATGACCACTCGAACTGAGATCATCCTCTACAACTCACCAATATCCAATTTAATGTGGCATCTGTAGAGTTAAAGATGAATTTATACCATAAAATTGCTTCAAACAATGGAATAGTCACTGATAAAAATACCACGCTCATTCATTCACTTGCAAATCCATTGTAAGCAAGACAACATCTGTTAGTCTTTAAAAGTGCCACAGGACTCTGTTGTCTTTCTACAATAGACTAACAGGGCTACCCCTTTGGCATTGTAAGCAAGAATCTAAGCACCTCTCTTGCCCAGCAGCTAAGCAGGGAGGAGGGGCAAGCCTGAGCTTCGTATTTGCATAATTTCACTCAGTTGCTGGGCATGATGGGAAATGGTATGTGTGGCTATACAAATCCTAAAGGGGTAGCCGTGTTAGTCTATTGTAGAAAGACAAAAGAGTCTTGTGGCACTTTTAAAGACTAACAGATTTATTAATCGCATGAGCTTTCGTGGGAAGTGGGATTTTCTCCCACGAAAGCTCATGCGATTAATAAATCTGTTAGTCTATACAAATCCTGTGAATCCAGTGTTTTAGCAAAAGGGGGAAATGAAATAGTGTCTTTTCATGAAATGTCACCCTTTGATAGTATATCTGTTACAGACTGAGATGCTGATGGAAAAGTCACCATTAGCTACAGAGAACTTGGAAAAGTGAGCAACCCTAGTTTTCAGTGTCATAAAGCAAAATAGAGAAGGAATGTAGATATGAGTTGTAATGTGGTTTGTTTTAGTCAGGTTTTTTTTTTTTTTTTTGGTATGTATTTGTCATTTTTATTTTTTGGTTTTTCTGGTTAAAAACAGCTCTGTAAGTTCTTTGAGAAGTTTCTTTTGCTATTGTGGTAGGGGTGGATTCATCCCAAAATCACACACTTTGCTAAGGGTACAGTCATAAGAGAAGCTCTGTTAAGTTGTTTTAGCAAGATCAATGTTAAGTCGACCTTGTTAAGTCGACTTAGTGTGTCTACAGAGGAGTGGTGCATTGTGGGTAGCTGTGTCACATTACACTGGAGATGTGCTTCCTTCCCCTGGTTCCTCCTTCAAACAGGAAGTGAGCACAGAACCCTCCCCATTGTGCCTGGCAAGACAGAGCTCGAGGAGATCATGGACTTTGGGGTACATGAAACCAGTGACTGGTGGGAGCGAATCGTTCTCACCACCTGGGATGACGACCAATGGCTGCAGAACTTCCGGATGAGGAAGCAGACCTTCCTCGAGCTGGTCAGCGAGCTCACCCCGGTTCTGCAGCGCAGGGTCACCCAACTTCAACCCACCCTGCCCGTGGACAAGCAAGTGGCCATCACCTTGTGGAAGCTAGCAACCCTGCACTCCTACCACGTTGTAGCCCACCAGTTTGGGATCAGCAGTTCCACTGTGGAAGCCACCGTGATTCAGATCCTCTGGGCTGCATCGTGACTCCAGGCAACCTGCAGGAGATCCTGGATGGCTTCGCCGGACTCGGGTTCCCCAACTGCGGGGGCACCGTGGACAGCATCCACATCCCCATCCGAGCCCCGGACCAGCGGGCCACAGAGTACCTGAACAGGAAGGGGTACTACTCCGTGGTCCTGCAAGCCCTCGTCGACCACCGAGGGCTCTTCACTAACGTCTATGTGGGCTAGCCAGGGAAGGCACACGATGACTGCATCCTGTACAACTCCGCCCTGTACCGGCGCATGGAGGCGGGCACCTTCTTCCCCGAGCACACCATCACCCTCGGGGACATGCAGGTGCCCATCCTGATCCTGGGGGATGCCGCCTACCCCTTGCTGACGTGGCTCATGAAGCCCTACAAGGGAAAGGTGGATGCCAGCAGGGCCCTCTTCAACCGCAGGCTCAACGAGTGCCGCACGGTTGTTGAGCGTGCCTTCGGCCGTCTGAAAGCACGCTGGAGGGCCATCCTGACCTGCCTGCAGCTCAGCGAGACAAACCTCCCGGAGGTCGTCGGCGCATGCTGTGCCCTGCATAACCTGTGTGAGCTGCGGGGGGAAAGGGTCCTGCACATCTGGGAGGATGAGGCCGAATGGCTCGCCGCCGAATTCCAGCAGCCGGACGACGACGGGCCCGAGACGCAGTGGGCCCGGCGGCAAGCGGTGCTGATCCGGCATACGCTGAAGGTCCACTTTGTCAGCGAACAGCGCTGAGGGGGGCAGCCTGCTACAAGGCACCGTCATCACCCCCAATTGCCCATGCTGCCTCCCCACCCCATCCGTCACCCATCTCCTCCTGTCCCCAAACCAATAAAAGGCAGAACCCGAGAGAACGGTCTAGAGGGATTTTATTCAAAGGGGAAACTGCGGGGTGGGAGCTGAGGGGAGGGTGAGGGGGTTGGAGCTGTGAGGGTTGGAGAGTCTTGGGGGGGGGTTGAGGTGGGTCAGGAGTGGCGATGCTAGCAGCCTCAGGCAGGTGGGTCCCGGGCCTGCAGACATCCACCCTGTGTCCTGGGCTGCCGGCGAGGAGGGCTGCTACGGTCCAGGGCAGGGTTTCCCTTGGCCTGCGGAGGGTACAGGCGTTCCTCCAGGGACTCGAGGGAGTGGGTCTGACACTCGAGCAGGTGCTGGAGCATCCCCTGCTTGACTCTCCGATGGGCATCCTCCCGCTCATCAGGCCTGCCTCAGACTGCACGTTGATGCGGAGCAGTGCCCCAGATCGCAAGTCCAGCGAGCAAAACCCCCTCTTCCTCCTCGTCAGGGCTGGCAAATGGTGGGTGTGACCCGCAGGCCGTGCCAGCGACCAGCTGGTGGCGCCAGCGGACTGTGTGAGTGGCCAGTGGATGCCGTGAGCGGACACAGAGGCGGTAGAAATAATTGGAAGGGAGGGGAGGGCTGAGTCCCCCCTCCTCGCCCCCGGCAAGGTGGACACTAAACCTATGATGGTCTGTATGGGGGTCATGAAGAAGTGAAGGACACATGCTATGTACATGGGGGCAGGGGCGCGGGAAATGAATTCTGTCCGCTGTGTTTTGTGGGAATCTTACTTTGCACTGTCTCCCAATCAGTGCTGCTTTTTGTATTTCCTCCGTATAATGGTTATTAAAAGTCTTATGTGCTTCACTCAGATTCGTGCGTGCAAGAGGGAAAGTATTGCCCTTCTCGGGTGCCCAGGGAAGAGCCAGGCAGAAGGGTTACGTCATATTGTAACACCAAAACGCCTCCTTTACGTCATTTCGTATTGCTCAGCCTAAGTTTTGCTGAAACTTTGTTTACCTGTAAACTTAGTTTGGCTGTGTTGCAGAGGCGGCTTTTGGGGCAGGCGAAGCAGGTGCCTGCTTAGGGCCCCAAGCAGTAAAGGGCTCCGTCATTACCCCAAAAGCCGTGTCTGCTTCCACCCCTGCAGCACACATGGTAGAGAGCCAGGACCTGGGGCCTTGGGGAGGCGGTTCGGGGCCCTCAGTGGGGTGCTAAGGACATGGGTGTGTTTTGGGGCTCATGGGGGAGGTGTGGTTGTGGGGAACCTGTGGCCAGCTATGGGGGGTTTCAGGGGCCCTGGCAGGGTGCCGGGGTCAGCAGCATGTGGTCCTACAGGGAGCCCTGGAATGGGCCTTCACCTAAGGCCCCAGATAACCTAAGGCCACCTCTGGCTTTGTGACCGAGGGGTGTGTGTGTGTGTGTGTGTGTGTGTGTGTGTGTGTGAGAGAGAGAGAGAGAGAGAGAGATGGGATCAGTCTGTAACACCAACCTGTCCTGATGACAAATTGCCTGCACCACCTTAATGGCTGAAGCCTGTAGGGATTCATGGCCTGGGGCTCATGCAGAGACGGCACGTCCACTTGTGGAACTCCTTACCTGAGGAGGTTGTGAAGGCTGGGACTATAACAATATTTAAAAGGGAACTGGATAAGTTCATGGGGGCTAAGTCCATAAATGGCTATTAGCCAGAAAGGGGTTAAGAATGGTGTCCCTAGCCTCTGTTTATCAGAGGATGGAGACGGATGGCAGGAGAGTGATCACTTGATCATTGCCTGTTAGGTTCACTCCCTCTGGGGCACCTGGCACTGGCCACTGTCGGTAGACAGATACTGGGCTGGATGGACCTCTGGTCTGACCCAGTACGGCCTTTCTTATGTTCTTATGTCCAGGCACACCTGTATGACCTCGATGCATGGTCACAGGCTATCCACCTGTAAACAGGCTGGGCAGATGGAAAGAGAGAGTGTGATGAAAAGACACTGAGTATATTGAGAGACAGTGAAAGATTTATTCTTTCCCATGTCCCAGCTTTCTTTCTCAAGGCTTCAGCTAGAAATGTAATCAACAGAGCTTATTTTCTCATCCCTGCGTAAAAGGCCTTGAAAGAACTTGTTATGTTCTTCTATTCTGTTATGCTATGTTTTTGTACATGAATGCTTATTATGATTTTATGGAAGCTGTTTGTGCTGCTTAATAAATAGGAGGTGGCAATCTCAGACAGGCAGCTTTTGCTCTTCCATGACATGGCATTCTGTGTCTGTCATCCCTTCAAAGCCCAGTGCAGACAAACCCTACAAAAGCAAGAAGAATCCACTCTAGAAAGAAAGGGACAAAAAGCCCCAACAAGATCAAAGTCGCATCTGCCATTAACTGATGACTCCTGGTCATACAGTACCTGGAGGCAGTGTGGACGCAGCAAGATCCATGGATAAAAGATGGGTGAGACTGCATCGCTTTGGGTAATGTGCTGCATAGCACCAAAGAGCGTCGGTGTGTGCCCGACAGAGACCCCCGCTCACCCTCGGGCCCAGCTTCCTAGCCACAATGAGATCTGAACCCCAGCCACAATCACAAGCAACAAACATGGTTACGTACGTACGTGTGTGTGTGTGTGTACAGCTACTAGATATTAGCTTTTACTATAATTGTGTTTTTCTCATACTCAATGTGGCAGATTGCCTTCTCCCCCTGAATAAGAGCCAGCTAGTTTTTCTTTTTAGGTACAACACTTCAACGCTTGTGGGTTCAGCAACCGTCTGGTGAAGAAATCTGTCAGCTATTATATACAGGAAAATCTGGGCCTTGGTATAGTTTGTAGCACTTAGCCTCCAATTTATAGCTGGGAAGTTAAAGTTTCCCATAATCACACTATTTCTAGTAGTATTTATTTTACTTAAAACATTACAGCAGTCTCTAGCCATATCCGCATCAGAGCCTGGGGTGCTGTAGCGTGCCACAAACACTAATCCAGGGAAATCTCTGGTAGCTATGTTCCCCAAAGTGATTCTGAACCAACAAGACTCTGTTTTATCCATTCCATCACTTCTAATTTCTTTAGTCTACCTCATCATTAACAAACACGGCCACCCCATCACCTTTGCCTTTATTTCTGTTCTTCCTAAACAGCACGATCCCTTCCATATCTGTACTGTACTCAGGGCCTCCCAGGGGACTTAGGTGCCTGGGGCAGATTTGATGTGAGGGGCTCCCCCTCACTGTTCCATACATTCAAATTCCAAAGGGGTAGCCGTGTTAGTCTATTGTAGAAAGACAACAGAGTCCTGTGGCACTTTTAAAGACTAACAGATGTATTTATCGCATGAGCTTTCGTGGGAGAAAATCCCACTCTGATGTCTGTTCCATACATACAAGTCATGAGGCAGGGCCCAGGACAGGGAGACCCCTCTGAGGTGGGGGTCCGGGGCAAGTTGCTTCTGTAGTTCCACCCCCTCTCCCCGGTGGTCCTGACTGTGCTGAAGAGTAGAGAAAAGATGTAAATCTTTAACGGGTGAGATAATTTACTATTGGAACAAATTACTAAGAACTGTGGTGGATGGTCCATCACTGGCAATCTTTAAATCAAGACTGGATGTTTTTCGAACAGATCTGCTTGAGCGCAAACCAGAATTATTTTGGGGCAACTCCGTGGCCTGTGTGACATAGGTCAGACTAGCTGACCACAGTGGTGCCTTCTGGCCTTGGAATCTATTACGAATTGAAAACGTGGCCCTTCCACGGACCAGGAACCAGACATCGAATTGCAGGAATGCAAAAACGTGCTCTTTTAAACATTTCATAATTTATCAGTGTCAGGATTGGGGGTGAGGGCAGACTAATGATTTCTAAGTACTGGGGAATGAGAACACTAATATCATTAGCGTTTTGAGTAGAGCTGGGCAAAAAAAAATTCATCCTTTTTTTTAAACCAAAAAAATGTACATTTCTGTGTATTGAATCATTGGGGCTGAATTTGACAAATAACTCCAATCAGGATTTTTTTTTGAGAGAGAGAGGTGAAACATTTTGTTTTGACTTTTTTATTTGAAACAGTGTTTTGATTTTAAATTTGACCAGCTGTTTGTTTAAAAAAAACAAAACAACCAAAAACTCCCCAAACAGGCACACAGAAAAGGGAGCGGAAACACTTGAAATGGGCACACTGAAAAAGCACAGCTGAGTCACTCAGAAAGTGTTGGTCGATTCCAAACAATTTTTTTGTTCATCGCTTCAACAAAACAGATAAAATAATAGTTTTAGATTGAATTGGATTTGTTGTCCAGATTTTTGAGCCAGGGTGGGGAAATTCTACTATTTGCTTAGCTGCAGCCCTGCACTCCTTTCCCCACATCCAAATATCCCCCCCTAAGACCACTCCATACGGTGCTCACATCTGTAGTGTGGGGGCCAGATGTTGCTTCCTCGTGGTGGTGGGAATTGTCCTCGTCAAGCGTCCCATGAGGAGGCTGCAGAAATAAAGGCCACACAGACATTCGGCAAAGGGTAAATGAATGGCTCCCACTGGGAACCACGCACAGATGCAACACTACCTGAGTTACAGGGGGATGCCGAGGCAGCAGGCGGTGAGGTGAATTGGCTAGTTCTGTAGGCTCATCCATTCAGCAACGCATCCACGGAGGTGAAGCCTGGGCTCTTACCTGGCATGCTGCACGCAAGGGACCTTACTGGTCTGCTTCTCTGGCTGAAAATAAGGGGTGATGCTTCAGAAAGGCTCAGGCTGAAGAGTTTGTAAGGTTTTATTACAAAAAAGCAGCAATAGAAATGAGGTCTCTGTGTAGTCCATTGCCCACACCTCATTCAGCAGGAGCCCATTTAAAAAGAAGCCCTTTGCATATCCCCATGAATTCAGCAGAGCAGTGTAACCCATGTTCATTGCTCCCCCTCTTTTGTGGTGCTTGAGCCCACGACCCATGGCTCCACGACAGACCTGTAGCTCACACTGGGGAGGGTCACACTTTTAACTCTGGAGGTCCATGGGTCAATTCCTGGTGTCGACAAAGACAGCTTTGTTTACACAGCTGTGTGTCCGGCTAATTCCTGCCAATGCACTGTCCTGGTGTATATGATGATAGCCGGTTCCAGAGAACACATGGGGCCAGTGTTCATTCTATACTTGGGTTTAATGCAAAATAAGAAAAGTGTGAAAAACTACCCACGTTTCATATCAGAGCTGGGCACATTTTTTTTTTCAAACGGAACTGTTTTTCTTATAAAAATTGCTTTTTTGATCTAAGCTGAACTTTTTCATGAAAAATTTGCCACATCAACATTTTTGACTTTCTACATAAAAATGCAACAGTTTTATTTATATTTTTTTATTGAAAATGATACTGAAAAACAACAAAACCGTGATAAGTGCTTTTTTTAAAAAATGAAAACCCAGTTTTTGGTCAATGATACGTTTTAATACATTTTTTTATT
>ML686089.1:197450-290876 GCA_007922175.1 Pelusios castaneus
AACAACCATCTCCTTTTGTGGGGTCTCCAGTGGGGCTCTCAGAAACCAATATTTTCCAATCTGATTCTCGGTGCCCTGCTGACAACCACCCCCTTTTGCCCTGAGACCCGGCAGCGTCTTAGACACAGACCTTTCTTCCTGCCAATTGCAGGGCGGGACAAGCCTGCAAATTACAGCCCCGGCGTTGATGCTCAGAAAGGCCTTTCAGAAGCGCTGCCGGGGAGCTCGGCATTGCAGGGCCAGCGAGCCGGGGGCCGGAGCGCAGCTGGCACCGGCGGGGAAGAGAGATTCCTCCCGGGCAGGGGGAGCGCGGGCACCGCTTGGGGGCGAGGAGGGGCCGTGGGTGCAGAGTCACTTTCCTGCCCGGCCCCAGCACGATCCCCGGGGCTCCCCTCACCTGCGGGCTCCGGGGCGAGCAGAGCCCAGAGCTGGTCCCGGCCGGCGGAGAGAGTCCCCCTGGCTGGGCGCAGAGGGGCGCTGGGGACCGGCTCTCCCCGCACAGACCAGCTGGGGAACAGCTGATCGGCCCGGCCTCCCTCCCGATCACAATGGAGGCAGCCGCTGCTCTGACCCAGGAAGCTCAACCTGATATCCTGGGCAGAGAAACAGGGAGAGCAGAGCCGCTTCCCTCGCAATAGCCAGAGACCTCTAGCGACAAGCTGAACGCCCCGCTCCCGGAGAGCCCCCAAACTAACCCGGACCAGACCCCAGCCCCGCTAGCCCAGCGCCCTGACTAACAAGTTCCAGAGGGAGAAACAAACAGAGTCCTGGGGCACTTTTAAAGACTAACAGATTTATTTATGGCATGAGCTTTCGTGGGAGAAAATCCCACTTGGTCAGATGCTTTGAAGCTGGGTGTCTGTATTAGGATTAAATAATGATCACTAGACCTAACAGGCTTCAAAGTTCCCTTTATTCTGCATGTCTGGCAAGGACTGCCCACAAATAGGTTTGCCCAAGCACTTAACATCCTCCCATTTATCACAATGGCAACCCCCCAATGGCCCCAGTAACCTGAGACACCACATAGGGGAATTTACAGAATGGGGGGGAAATAAATGTAAATTCCCCATCTTCAAAGCATCTGATGAAATGGGATTTTCTCCCACGAAAGCTCATGCCATAAATAAATGTCAAATTCCAAAGGGGTAGCCGTGTTAGTCTATTGTAGAAAGACAACAGAGTCTTGTGGCACTTTTAAAGACTAACAGATTTATTAATCGCATGAGCTTTCGTGGGAGAAAATCCCACTTCGTCAGACGCTTTGAAGATAGGAAAGTTACAGAGTGGGAGGAAATTAAATGCGGGGGAGTGTATGACATAGCATCAGGTCAGGCTGTAACAGCAAATCAAAATAGGTGTTAGGATTCAAAACACTGGGAAACAGCACATAGAGGAGGGGGAGGTCAATTCACTTGATGTAATGATGTAATGTGCTGTTCCCCAGTGTTTTGAATCCTAACACCTATTTTGATTTGCTGTTACAGCCTGACCTGATGCTATGTCATACACTCCCCTGCATTTTATTTCCTCCCACTCTGTAACTTTCCTATCTTCAAAGCGTCTGACGAAGTGAGATTTTCTCCCACGAAAGCTCATGCGATTAATAAATCTGTTAGTCTTTAAAAGTGCCACAAGACTCTGTTGTCTTTCTATAAATAAATGTGTTGGTCTTTAAAAGTGCCACAGGACTCCTTGGCTATGTCTACACTTGTTAATTTAAGTTGACTTTAACTAAGTTGACTTAGTGTGTCTACACTTAAAAATAAAGTCGACTTTAAGGGGAACTTAAAAAGTCGACCTAGAGCGTCCACACTGGACCCCTAGGTTGACTTCTAGGGGTTTAGGGGGACCTAGGGGAGGTCTACAGGGGCAGGGGGGCACCCCTTGCCCAATGCCAGGGGGCTCAGCCTTTGCCCCATTGTACCTAGGTACAATGGGGCAAAGGGGGACAGGGACCCTGGCAGGGCATAGGGACAGGGTGGGCAGGACTCTGCCCTGCCCTTTGGGGGGCCTGCCAGGCTCCTCCGTACCACCCCCCCCCCAGCAGGGAGGGCATTGGGGTAGCCCTGGGGTAGCCCTAAGTCGACTTAGGGCTACCCCACATCTACACTGGCTTAAGTCGACTCTAGGGAGTCAACTTAAGCCTTAGATCTAATAGAAAGGTGGTGTTATAAAGTCAACTTAATTTTCATTAAGTCTACTTTATTTTCCTTAAATTGACTTAAGAAAGCTGCTTAAGTTGACTTAAGGAAAGTGTAGTGTAGACGGAGGGTAAATTAAGTTCACTTAATTTACCAGTGTAGACACAGCCCTTGTTTGTTTGGCTGACTCTGACCATGGCAGAAGATGCTCCGGTCCCAAGGAAGGCACAAGAGCCCTGCAGCGGCATAGAATTATAGAATCATAGAATAATAGGGATGGAAGGGACCTCACGAGGTCATCCAGTCCAACACCCTGCTAAAAAGCAGGACCACTCTCACTAAATCACCCCAGCCAGGGTTTTGTCTAACTGGGCCTTAAAAATCTCCAAAGATGGAGATTCCACCACCTCCCTAGGTAACCCATTCCAATGCTTCACCACCCTCCTAGTGAGAAAGTTTTTCCTAATATCCAACCTCGACCTCCCCAGCTGTAATTTGAAACCATTGCTCCTTGTTCTATCCTCTGTTACCATCAAGAACAGCCTAGCTCCCTCCTCTTTGGAGCACCCCTTCAAGTAGTTGAAGGTTGCTATCAAATCTCCCCTCAGTCTTCTCTTCTGTAGACTAAATAAGCCTAGTTCCTTCAGTCTCTCGTCGTAAGTCATGTGCCCCAGCCCCCTAATCATTTTTGTTGCCCTCCACTGGACTCTTTCTAATTTGTTCACATCCTTTCTGTAGTGGGGAGCCCAAAACTGGACACAGTATTCCGGATGCGGCCTCAACAGTGTCGAATAGAGGGGAATTATCACATCCCTCGATCTGCTGGCAATACTCCTACTGATGCAGCCTAATATGCCATTGGCCTTTTTGGCAACAAGGGCACACTGTTGGCTCATATTCATCTTCCCGTCCACCATAACTCCCAGGTCCTTTTCTACAGCGCTGCTACTTAGCCGATCAGTCCCCAGCCTGTAGCAGTGCATGGGATTTTTCCGTCCTAAGTGCAGGACTTTGCACTTGTCTTTGTTGAACCTCATGAGGTTTCTTTTGGCCCAGTGTTCCAATTTGTCCAAGTCTCCCTGGATCCTGTCCCTGCCCTCCAGAGTATCTACCATTCCCCCCAACTTGGTGTCATCCGCAAACTTACTAAGCACACAGTCTATCCCATCATCAAGATCATTAATGAAGATGTTGAACAGAACCGGCCCCAGGACCGACCCCTGGGGCACTCCACTCGTTACCGGTTGCCAACTAGACATCGAGCCATTGATTCCTACCCGCTGAGCCCGTTGATCTAGCCAGTTTTCTATCCGCCTTACGGTCCACTCGTCCAACCCATATTTCCTTAACTTGCCAACGAGAATGCTGTGGGAAACCATATCAAAAGCCTTGCTAAAGTCAAGGTATACCATGTCAATGGCTCTTCCCGCATCCACAAATCCAGTCATCTCATCATAGAAGGAAATCAGGTTGGTCAGGCATGATTTGCCCTTGGTGAATCCATGTTGACAATCAATCTGCCCCCAGTACTAGGATCTTCCTGGTCTCTAAAGGGGTGGCCCTGTTAGTCTAGTTCAGCAAAACAAACAAGAAGTCCTGTGGCACTTTTAAAGATGAACAGATTTATTTATCATGTGAGCTTTCATGGGAGAAAAATCCCACTTCGTCAGGTGCTTTGAAGATGGGGAACTTATATTTATTTTCCCTGATTCTGTAAGTTCCCCATCTTCAAAGCATCTGACGAAGTGGGATTTTCTCCCACGAAAGCTCATGCCATATATAAATGTGTTGGTCTTTAAAAGTGCCCCAGGACTGCTTGTTTGTTTTCCTGGTCTCTGTTAGCTAGAGATCGACTTAAGCCCTTCAGAAATGCTGGTTATCGCTATTTATGGGCTCCCTGGATGTTCTTGCTGTCTATAGAAATGTCCAGTCCCGTTTTTATTCTTGCTACCTCTGTGGCTCTCAACCACTTCCTGTGGTGATGAGTTCCCTAAGCAAACCACACGTTGTGTGAAAAAAATCTTTCCTGTGACTGGGTTTGAACTTCCCACCTTTTAGTTTTGTGAAATGTCCCTTGTGTTATAAGACAGGGAGAACAGAAATTCCTGACCTCCCATCCCTAGACCATTTATTATTTTAGTCTTTTACCATTTCCTCCACACCAGTGGCCTTAACTATCTGGGGCCCTAGGCGAAGGCCCACCGCAGGGCCCCCTATAGGATCTCCACTGCTGGCCCCTGCCTCCCCGGGGCCCCAACACCCTGCCAGGGCCCCCAAAACACTCCCCCCCCCATGGCCAGCCCCAGGTCCCCATGGCCGGGCCCCGAAACACCCCTATGGGCCTGGTGGCCCACTGAGGGCCCCGAACCTCCCACCAGAGACCCTGGGTCCTGGCTCTCTACCATGTGTCCTGCAGGATGGAAGGCAGACACAGCTTTTGAGGTAGTGAAGGGGCCGTAGGCTTTGCATACCCCAAAAGCTGCCTCTGTCCTCCACCCTCATGTTCTCCTGTGCTCTCTCCCTTCCCTTGCCTCCACCATCCCTCCCTGCTCCCTCTGTTCCTGTCTGCCCCATAATGACATGGTGGACAGCTGCTTTTCCTGCAGGCAGCCAGCTTCCACCCCACTGGGAACAGCGGGAGGCAGTGGCGGTCTTGGCTAGTTGACCTCCATGCCACCTGAAGGGGGGAATGGTGGCCATCTTGGCTTCTGTTCCACTGAGAACTACCAGGATGTGACCAGCAGTCTGAAAGAGAGCTACACCCTCTGTGTTTCCTCTCGTTAGCCTTAGATAATGAGTTTTACCAAAACACAAGCATATGATATTGTAAGTCACCATAACATCACAGTTCTTCAGCCAGTTGCTCCACCATGGGGTTGGATTGAAGCCATTGCCCCTATAGAGAAGAAAAGAGTCGTATCCCTTTCTCCACCCCCAGCCAGCCAGTTCCTCCACTCTGATGACCTAACTGGAGCCGGTGACCCTAAAGAGGAAAGGCCCCAAATCCTATATCCCCAATCCTGAGCCAACCAGATCACCCATCTCCATTTCACCATGCCTCTCAGAGGTGAACGTCCCCACGTCCCATTCCCCAACCCCTGAGTCATCTCCCAAAGAAATAAGGAAGCTGAAAATCTAGTGCAAACGGCCCAGTAGGGTTAAATGTAAGGAAGAGTTTATTTGCGCTCAGCAGGAGTCATTCATACAATATAGAGCTAGTCCATGTGTGGCCAAGAGAAAAGAACATAAATGGTAAGGTGGGAATTAGGAGGGAGAAGAGGAAATCTGGGGAGTCAGAGACGTAAAGACAAATAACCAGAAATTCTTCACTAATACCAGAAGTAGATAGGTTGCAAGAGTCAGTTGGCCCATTAGACCTCGGATCCTCAAATCTTAACAGATTGTCATGTGTCCTCTCCTGATCATCACTGCCCAGCCCACGCCTCCCCTTTCGTTCCCTGACCCCTTCCCACTAATGTACAGGGGCAGCTAGCCTGGCTCCTGCTCCTCATTCCCAGCTATTTTTCAAGGCTGTCCGGCTCTCCTTCACCATGAAGAAGTGTAGCAGCTGGCAGGCCCAAAGGGAGATGTATGCATGGGAGCAGCTAGATGTCTGGACCAAACGCCAGAGATCCATGTGCCACTATTGGGGAATAGCTGTTCCACCGTGTGGGGGTAACAAGCTGTCATGGAGGGCAAGGACGTTGCAAGAAAGTGATGCCCTAGGCTGCACCCCAGAGAGTAGTGTGGAGAGCCCTCACCCCAGAGCTCTCTGTATAGGTAGCAAAGATAAGGCACTGTCAGAGACTGAGACGTCAAAAGAGGGTGGTTCTGGAAAAAACACACTGTTTACACTCCACTAGATCCCAAATTCTGAAGGATGCAGCTCAGCTGCTAGCCAAAATATTTCAATAGAATTTAAAACCATTCAAGTTGCCTACAATAAAGGAGGGGCTGACAGGTGTGATTTTAGAGAAGAGGCGGAGATTACAGACCAGCTACAGGGACTGAAAAAGTCATTAAAACAATCACCGAGATGAGCCCATGTGGGGGTCTGACCAAAGGAAAACCTACTGGGATTCTTCGACTGCCTCAGCAGTATGGTGGAAGAAGAAGAGACAGATAACCTCTATCCTGCCTCCCAGAAAGAAAGTCTTTGGCAAAGCTCCTCCAGGAAGCCAGGAAGAAAACCGAGGAGCTGTGTGGGGAGAGGTGAGGTGTATCATGGACTGGATGCTGAAAAGGGGCAGGGAGCAAACAGCAGAGCTCAGTGGTCAGTTTTCAAACCCAGAAGGTTGGCAGCAGGAAGCGGCTTTCTGAGTGATGTGTGGGAAGCAGTGTGGTCTTATGAATGGAGCACAGATATGTTCCTGACTCTGCTCCTGATCTGTTCTGTGTATGACCTGGGTCAAAAGATTTCCCTTCCCTTTTCTATTTGGATAATACGCTCTAAATACAGATAAGACTATCAATAATAAATACTAAAAATCTCCAAACAGGTGTTGGAAGGGATGTGAAACCCCATGCTTCGGGACTTTACCGAACAATCCAGAGCTAAAAGAAAACTTCTCCTGGTGACAGATGAGCCCATTGTGGAGTTTCTTGCATCTTCCTCTGACCCATGATCTGATGTAATCTGGGAATTCCTATATACAGGTTCTTTGGGGAGGGACTGTCTCTCTCTCTGGCTATGTCTACACTTGTTAATTTAAGTCGACTTAGCTAAGTCGACTTAACGTGTCCCCACTCCAAAATTAAGTCGACTTAAAGGGGACCCTCCCAAATCGACTTAAGAGCGTCCACACTGGACTCCTAAGTCAACTTGTAGAGGCTAGGTGGACTTGGAAGGGGGGGCATCCCTTGCCAAGTGCCAGGGGGCTCAGCATTTGCTCCATTGTACCTGGGTACAATGGGGGCTGAGCCTGACAGGGACACTGGCAGGGAATAGGAGCAGGGTGGGCAAGGCTCTGTTCTGCCCTGTGGGGGGGGCACGCCAGGCTCTGGCTGTGCCAGCCACCCTGGCAGGGAGGGCAGTGGGGAAGCCCTGAAGCCCCTTTAAGTCAACTTAAAGTCGACTTAGGGCTACTCTGCGTCCACACTGGCTAAGTTGACTTAAAACGAGGTTTAATAAAGTCAACTTTATTTTTCCTTAAGACAACTTAAGCTGCTGCTTAAGTCGACTTAAGGAAAATGTACTGTGGACGCAGATTAAATTAAGTTGACTTAAGCCAGCTTAAATCGACTTAATTTGTAAGTGTAGACGCACCCTCTGTGTCTGGGCAGTGCCTATCTGAATTGGGGCCCCCAGACACTTATCCAATACCAACAACAGGCAATACGGAGTTATATTATGAAGGTCTCACGGCTACATTCCGAAACGCAGACCGAGAGATGTTGAATGGATCTGATCCAAGCTATCCATTTGGAAGGAGGTTAATTAGCACCCCTGATGAATGTGTAAGACACCTCTTGTGGATCTGTGCACAAAGGTGCAGGGGGATGGGAAGGGGAGCTGTCTGTCAGGCTAACAAACCACAACCCGGTAATCGCCTTTGTGAGTTTTGTCAATAGCTGAGGATGGCTAACCCAGGCATATTAAAAGAACTGAGACGCTGACAAGGATATTGAAAAACAGATCACAGCAGGGAAAAACCCTGCATTAAAGTAGTTGGGGTTTGATAAACCCGAGTGTCAGGCCTCACGTACAGAGGAAACATTTTTTTGGTGTAGGCTACGGTGTGAATTTAAACCAACATATATATCACACCCCATGGACACCTATTTTAAAGAGTTCTTCCCCCCCCTCCGCCCCCCCCCCCCCCCGGCTTAGTTTATGTTGCTTGGGACAGGATTTGAAATAAGCTGAAAAAGTCACTGTCCACGTGGTGATTAAACTGGTATAACACTAAAACTTTTATTATTGGTAAAACTTTTCTGTGCAGAGAAGGAAAAGGGCACCGATTTCTAGAAATCAACGTATTTTCCTTTTATTCTTCTGCGAGTGCCTCATTGTTTTACAGAACTAGACTAGCACAGCTACCCCTCTGGAACTTGTCGTCTAGTGTAGCTTACAAACAGCTTAAATCTAGATATCTCATGCAATTAGTTTCTTTGGGTTTACTATAATAGTCTCTCTAGCGTGAATATATCGTTTGTTTTTAAGGAGACAATAGCAGTAACGCTAATTAAGGTTGGGATTCTGGGTAATTTCACTCATGACACCCCAAGAGATCCTGCCACTTTCCTGGGGAAAGGCTCTTACCCTTTTCTGGATCGCTGGCCAAGATTACATTACAAACTTACATCGGTGTAACGACCTCCCGAGGGGCGTGGCTCTAATTAAATCGACTTAGCCCTGCTGCAGACATCGCTCTGTCGAAAGGAGTGCTGACACGGCTTCCACCACTCATGAATGGCTGATCACTTGACTGCCCCGCTGCAGCATTTTAAGTGCAGACACTATTACAGCTGTTCCCTTCCCCCTTTGCTGTCTCGTCCATTTCAGCTGCAAACTCAGTGTCTCTCGGCATGCGTATGTGCAGCCCCGGCACAATGGGACCTTGATCTCAATTAGGGACTCTAGGGTGGACTGTAATGCAAATAATAACCAAGCTTAGAATTCTGACCTCATCCCGACTCGGGACAAAGGGGTTGGTGACGAAGTGGACAGGAGATGTGAGTTACAGGTGATGAAGAGGGAGCTCTGGGTCCTGACTTAGACCTCATGTTTAATATATTTATGACTGGTCTAACGGCGGGAGTGAGCAGCAAGACGGCAACGTTTGCAGAGGACACAAAATTATTTAGGGTTAGTCACGTACGAAGGAGGCTGAGTACCTTCAGAGGGATGTGATGGCGGATGGAAATCAGTGCAGCTAAGTGTGAGATAATGCCCTGGACAACAGCATGCCTTCATTTTCTTTAATGAAGATTCATTTTATCTAGGAAGTGCTTAGATACTATGGTGCTGGCTCTATAAAACCCCTCCTATAGATAGATATTTTTGTAACTCTTCATTCACTTGATTAGGGACAGCTGCTTAAAAATGAATGGCTCTGCCTGGCCAATTCAAAGCAGCAAGATGAATTACTCATACACAAATGCTGGTAACATGTCAAGAAAAAGACCTACAAGTCTTGGTGAATTTCTGAATGAATAGCTCTGCTCAATGGGCAGCGGTGGTTAACAAAGAAACACACACACACAAGACATATAAACATTAGGATAGAAAATAATAGCAAGAATATTCTGATGCCACTGTATAAACCCATACTGTGTGCAGTTCTGGTCACCCCATCTCAAAGAGGACAGAGGAGAAACGGAAGGTATTCTGAGATGCATGACAAGAATCATTATTACAGGCCTGGAAAAGCCTTTTGTACGAAGAGAGACTGGGAAGATTGGAACCGTGTCAAAGAAGAGATTAACGAGAGGGGATCTGCTAAAAGTGTATAAAACAATGAAGGGGCTCCTATTTGCCCTCTCTCTTCATACTAGAAAAAGGGGACAGTCAATGAAATTGAGAAGCAGGAAATTTCAAACTGATAAACCTACTATTCTACCCATTGCAGAAATAAATTGTGGAAATTATTGCCACAAAACCTTATGGAGGCCAACAGGAGCATTCACATTAGACACTGCTATGAAGGACAGAAATACTGTTCCTAGTTCCAATGGCTAGGAGAAACATTGCAAAGGGGGGCTTATGTAAAGAGCAGAAGCCAGCCACCCATTTCCTGGAAACATGCAGCAGCTTGTAGACTCCTGGAAAACTTTCCATTAGGGCAGTTTCACACCTTCTTCTGAGGTAGGTGCTAACAGCCACTTTTGGAGACAGGCGATGGGAGTAGAAGGCAACTGCTCCGATCCTATGGATGAGAGACCCCAGATCGGCATTCACACCTTAAAAATGCTGTTGCAAAACTGGAGCGGTCCAGGGAGGGCCTACACAGAACGATCTGCAACATGCCTTAGTGAGAGGAAACTTACAGAAGTCTATCTACCGCACGGCAGGGTAAAGGTGATTTAAGCACAGCCTATAGGTACCTACGTGAGGATCATATTGCTGATACCAGAGGGCCGTATCCTCTGGCAGACAGAAGTCCAGTGCTGTGAGCTGACGTCAGCAGTGTTCAAACTGAAAATCAGAGGTAAGATTTTAAAAGGATTGTAGTGAACTACTGGAAGAGATCTCAAAGGCTGTGGTGGATTCTCCCTCACTTGGAGTCTTTAAACTGAGTTTGGCTGCCTCTTTCTAAGACACCCTTTGTCGCTCAAACCACGAGTTATTGGACTAAACGCAAGATTCATTGGTGGAGATTCTCAGGCGTGTACTATGCAGGAAGTCAGACTTAGATGGCCTTCTGTCCTTCACATCTATGAAATCTCCGGGGGAGCTCCTGTTTCCAAAAGACAAATCCCCACGATGCAGACAGCTCTCCCCTGGCGAAGCCCACGTTGATCCCTGCATGATCCTCAAACGTGGAGCTGCTCAGAATGTCTGGGTGGGGAAGGTCAGTAGCGGGTTCTCACCTTTGTGGATTTTCTCATGTCTCTTGTGGTGGGAACTGTGGCTGAAGCCCTTCCCACAGAAGGTGCAGATGTAGGGCTTCTCCCCTGTGTGGATGCGCTGGTGCTGCGTCAGCGTGGATTTGTCAGTGAAGCTTTTCCCGCAGTCAGAGCACGTGTAGGGTTTCTCCCCGGTGTGGATGCGCTGATGCCGGAAGAGGTTGGAGCTGACGCTGAAGCTCTTCCCGCAGTCGGTGCATTTGAAGGGCTTCTCGCCTGTGTGGATCCTCATGTGCTTGATGAGATCTGCATTCTGGCTGAAGCTCTGCCAGCACTCGGTGCACGTGTTCAGCACCTCCATCTTCCTCCTGGTCTTCGCATCCTTGGCCTTCCCCACGGTGCCCTCCCGCTGCTGTGGGGACGAGCACTTCCCTGGCCTCTTGCTCACCAGGTGTCTCAGGTGCTTCTTCTTGTGCGAACTCCGGCTGAAGCTCTTCCCGCAATCGATACACTTGTAGGGTTTCTCGCCGGTGTGGACGCGCTGGTGCTGAGTTAGGTTGGACTTATCGCTGAAGCTCTTCCCGCAGTCGGGGCAGGCATAGGGTTTCTCGCCCGTGTGGATACGTTGGTGCCGGCTGAGACTGGAGCTAACCCCAAAGCATTTCCCACAGTCAGGGCACTTGTAGGGCTTCTCATCCGTGTGGGTTCTGCGGTGGTTAATGAGGCTGGAGTTCTGCGTAAAGCTTTTCCCACACTCGATACAGATATTGGGGCTTTCCTCGGTCTGGGTTCCCTGGTGCACCACAAAATCCTTTCGCTTCTTAATTCCCTGGAGGAGTTTCACCGGCCGTTTCTCTATGAGCTCTGGTTCCGGCACCTCTGGGCTGCACTGGCTCTCACAAGGTCTGCCTTCCTCGGGGCTCTGGCTCACAGTCCGCTTGGATTTCCTGGGTGACATCTTCTGCTATTGGCTTCCCTGGATCATGCACAATTCAGTTCCCAGGGGTCAGTCATGCCCCATTGCCAGCTGGAAAATCAAAACAACCCCTCAGCTCATTTCTCTTAGGCTGTGTTATTGTTTAAGGGGTATCCATCAGCAGGGCCGGCCCAACCATATAGGTGAACTAGGTGGTCACCTAGCGCCAGGCTGTAAGAGACACCAAATTAAATAGAAGTGAATTTTTTCCTCTATTTAAAAAAAATATATTAATATGTTATCTCTTATCTCATTTGCCAAAGTCATAGTTCATCTAGAGTGCCAAAAACCCTTAGGCCAGCCCTGTCCATCAGGAATACTGAATCCACCAAGCCAGTGTTAAATTCTTGGTCCCAAAGGGGTAACCACGTTAGCCTAGCTCAGCAAAACAAACCAGGAGTCCTGGGGCACTTTTAAAGATGAACACATTTATTTCTCACACGGGCTTTCGTGGGAGAAAATCCCTCTTCGTCAGACGCTTTGAAGAGCGTCAAAGCGTCTGACGAAGTGGGATTTTTTCCCACGAAAGCTCATGCCATAAATAAATGTGATAGTCTTTAAAAGGCCATGGGACGCCTTGTTTCTTATTACAGCGTAAATCCTTCACCTAACACCATGACTAAACCCACCCAGATATTTTAACACCCCTTTGGGGCATCCCCCAGACGCTGTACCCAAAGCAGCAGTTTCCGGGAAGCGTGGGAACCAGGCAGGGACGTGACTTTTCTTTCCTCTGCTCCGCACCATGTCCCAGGACAGTCAGTCTGCCCAGGATGCTGCAGGGAATGGAGCTGGGTAGGACTGGAAGCCAGGAATCTCCCACCCGCTTATTGCCCCATCTGCCCCTTTCCTATCCCCTCCATGGGCTGGGACACTCGGCCCCTGCCCGTGCGCTCCCCCGGGGCTGGCGCGGCCCCTGCCCGTGCGCTCCCCCGGGGCTGGCGCGGCCCCTGCAGGCGCTCAGGGGAGCAGAGCCCGGCTGAGGGCAGCAGCTCCGGGAGCAGAGAAGGGGCCGTGGGTGCAGAGTCACTTTCCTGCCCGGCCACAGCACGATCCCCGGGGCTCCCCTCACCTGCGGGCTCCGGCCGGGAGCTGGGGCGGGCAGAGCCCGGCGCTGGCGCCGGCCAGCTGGGCACAGAGGGGCGCCAGCTGATCCGCGCCAGTTCCCCGATCACAATGGAGGCAGCAGCAGCTCTGACCCAGGAAGCTCAACCTGAGATCCTGGGCTGGTCAGACAAGCAGCGCCTCCCCCTTAGCAATAGCCAGAGCCCTCTAGCGACAGCAGGGAATGAAAAAACCCTTTCCCTGCGCTCTGCGGGGCCCAGAAAGGATCTGTTCCCTGCACAGGATGGGGCCCGCCAGCCCCCTTCTCTCCTCTTGAGCAGAGAGAAACCTCCAGAGCCAATGAAGCAGAGATCGAGCCCCAAGAAATGTGCCCGCTCCCAGTTGGAGCTTCAGGTAGCCCTGGGGCCTTTATTTATAGGAGCCTCATTAAATTCCTGGCTGGGGTTTCTGGCCTCTCCTCTTCCCCTCCCACCTGTTGTGTCCACGTGGGCACTTGCCATGCCAAGTCATCTGTTTGGCCGTCTCGTCTGCCCAAGTCTGTGGACTTGATGGTCTGGGATGGGGCAGGTGGGGTCCCTCCCACCCATTCTCCATAGCATCCAGGGAGTGGAGCGCGCAGGTACACTCGTCTATCTGCAAGGGGGGCCATTCATGCATTTCCAGAACACGGGACACTCTGATACCACTTTCCAGAGGGGTCGCCGTGTTAGTCTGTGTACAGCAAAAACAACGAGAGTCCTGTGGCACCTTAAAGACTAACAAATTTCTTCGGGCATAAGCTTTCGTGGGCTCCAACCCACTGCTGACACCAATGCATCTGAGGAAGTGGGTGGGAGCCCCCGAAAGCTTATGCCTGAAGAAATGTGGTAGTCTTTATGGTGCCCGAGGGCTCTCGTTGTTTTGACTCTGGTACCAGGAATGGCGTGGGCCTACTCCTGATGACATCACCTCGCACACATGGTGCATGCGAGATCACACCACACAGCACCACCATTTATACGACCACACTCCCTTGCCCTGCCCATGCGAGGTCCCACTGGCGGGGTGGAGTGACATGCTCTTCACAGCGGCACCCACTGTCCCATCCTGGACAAAAACATGTCTGCGTATCGAATGGAACACAAACTAGAAAAGCAGGACTGTCCCGAGTGGCCCGCCTACTATCTGGGCATGTACATCCCTCCCCACTGGAGAAATCCAGAGGCCAGGGTGTCTGGCTGGTTGCGGTGGTAGCTAGGGCTGCTCTGGTGCCTTTTCTGTTCAACGGAGGCTGTGCTCTGGTACGGATTCATTACCCTCAGTGATTAAAGCAGAATTTCATGGGCCCCGGAATGGCCCCCTTCCCACAGGAATCCATAGGAATGAAATTTATGGGTCCTGGGACTGGCATTCCCATTTATTTTAACCACTGAGCTTGACCTCGTGGACCGTGGCCACTGGCCAGGTTCAGAAGAGACTCCTTCTAGAGTGCAATAACCCAGCATGGAGTATGCGGGCGCATGCTTTCCTCTGTTGCCTCCAAGGGCTCCCACACAAGTGGCTGCTCTTTTATTTCCACCTCCGAGGTCTTCTCAAATAAGAGCTCTCTGAGCGGCCAGTCCTTGCCCAGGACCTCGTCAGGGCCTGGAAGCTAGTTTCAGAGACCCAGGTCCGTAACAGCCATGGAGCAGGAGAATCTCTTCCCAGAACTGCTGCTGCACCTCACCGTGAAGGACTATGATCAGAGGGAGGGGGGTGGACCCTGAAGCACTTGGTCAGTGTATGGGGCTGCCCACCCCTGTGCCGTTGTGTGCTCCAGGGCAGCGTTCCCTCGTGCGTCTCTCACTTTTCTAGAGCAGAATGGAAGGAAATTAAATGCAGGGAAATGTCTGACACAGGCTCAGGTCAGGCTCTAACAGCAAATCAGAACAGATGTTAGGATTCAAACACTGGGGAACAGCGTATAGAGGAAGGTGAGGGTAAATCACGCACACTGCTGTCTCCTCTGGCACCCAGATGCCTATTTCCACCTAAGCACCAGCACAGTCCATGCAGTAGCGGAAGATCGGAGCGTGGATGCCTTCATGCCAGATCTGGTAGATGTGATCAGAGGCAACTTATCCGATCGGGAACCGTTCAAAATGTGAACACCCAGCTTGAACTCACCTGAGGTGTGGGAGATCCCGGTTCACCGCCTTCCTCTGCCTGGGGGGGGGGGGGGGGAATAATTTGAACGGGGATCTCCAGGATTGTAATCATCGCCCTGGCACTGACGTGAGGTCCAGCAGCACAGCGGGCAGACAAAAGGGCTGCTTGAGCTGGGGAGGTGGCTCAGGAACCGCCAGAGAAAAGGCCGATAGAGAAGGAGCAAACGAGGCTGTGCTGGGTACAAGGGGATTGGCAGGGTTGAGGAAAGCTGGGCCTTCAAGAGCTGGGCACAAAGATCCCGGCGGTGAGGGGCACAGAGCGTACGACGGATGAAACTGACCATGGGGGCAGTAACAGGGATGCACTTTGGGTGCCCGGGGACCAGGTGCGGATGTGCAGGTGAAGAGCTGTCACTTACAGGTGTATTTGGAAAGAGGTGCAGCCATCACAACCTGCAGAGAGGCAAAGGTGGGACAAATGGGGGGAAGCTGGAGAGGAGGAACCGATTCCTTCCTGGGCTCACACAGCATGTTGTTGAAAAGCATCTTTTATTGTGAACGGTGAATTTACAGTTTAATATTTTCCTAAGTGAAGATCTGATGTTACTTTATATTCAGTTCTTTCTAGGACATTACTGTACCTGCCACGTTTCTGGGTTTTTCTTTTATAAAATGTAAGGTTCTTTTTCTACCTCTGTGGTTCTTTTTCTACCTCTCCTCACAGCAGCCAAGGGCTGGGTCACTGCACCTACACCTCTCAGAGAGCGCTAGCCACTGAGCTACAGGATATTCTAATGTGGGGCTCCCTCAATTTCTCCTGTTCCACTGTGCAGAAATAATTAAAGTCCTGGGGCCAGACAGAGAAGTTGAGAATGACTCTCCAGCTTGGTGTTTTAGAGATGGGAGATCCATCCAGCTGCTCCTTTGTGAATCCAGGTCTCACCCTCTGTCAGTGGTTTTCAAACTTAGGGTTGGGACTGGGTCACAGACCCTCTGGCACTGGGTCGCGGGACGCCCTGCTGCCTCCATCAGAAGACTGGAATACATTGCTCAGAGATGTAATTGTTGGGTCGCGGGCATAAATGATTTTTTTCCCACTGGATCCCAAGAAAAAAAAGTCTGAAGACCACTGCTCTGTGTGACTCACTCCCTAGAGAGAGACGCAACGTACATTTTGCCATTGGATTATACAATTATTTGCGACACAACAGTTGAATATTGAGAATCAGGACTCCTGGGGCTGGCAGGGAAATATGCTCAGAGCTGGTGGTGCAAATAGGATAGCCAGGTACCCAGATGTGGCATGTGGGCCTCTGAAAGACAGCAGTGATAAAGGTACGAGACTCAGCTATGACGTTGTAGGAAGCTTGGATTTTTTCCCAAGTAGGGACCTAGCTTAATCAGACAGGTTGTGAAACTACAGACCTAACAAAGTGACTCTGCCACAGAAATGACCTTAGCCACCTGGCTCAAAACCAGTGACCCTTTCCGTAGATCAAGTGAGGTGTCCCTCTCACGCATCCCTCTCTCATGCAACTCGTCCACTTCAGGCCGATCTCTAAAGAGTCATAAACCACCCCATGATTGGGACCAACCTGCCCCATTTCTGCAAAGGAGAAATCATGTTTCCCTAATCTAGAGGAATGCTTTGATCAACAAAAACTAATGTACAAACTGGTTCTTATTTACCTAATTTATTTGAACTTTCAAAAAAACCTTTTGACAAAGTCCCTCACCAGAGGGTCTTCAGGCAGCCCACCAGTCACAGGAGGAATGAGAAATGTACTGTTATGAATGCTACTGGCTAAGAGGAAGGAAAGAAAAAGGGTAAATAGTCAGTTTTTCCAAATTTCAAGGGGTTAAGAGTGGGGCGCCGTCACGATCCTGTATTAGGACTAGTGAGGGTGACCAGATAGCAAGTGTGAAAAACTGGGCCAGGGAGGTGGTAATGGGGTCCTATATAAGACAAAGCCCCCAATAATTAGGATGGCCCTGATAAAAATAGAGACAGCTGGTCACCCTGGACTCCATAGGTGGAGTTTGATTCTGTATTTGGGGGGCAGCTCATCAGGCCAATGGGGCCACACACGGCGAAGGGGGGCAAAGTCCATATCTAGCACTAGTGTTATTTACTGTGAGAACCGAGGGGGCAACATTTGTCGAGAATACAATACAGAAGGCTGAATAAGTTCAGCGGGGACGCTAACAACGCTAGACAAACTCGAAATGACAGTAAATGCAACGCCGTTCACGTGGAGCCATTTCTTTTCAGCTTTCATTTTCTTGGGACGTGTGTAGATACGATGGGGACGGGTCCTAGGGAAAAACCTTATGATTAAGGACAGGAATTTTGAGACGGAAGCCAGGCTTTCCCTGATTTCCAGACACCTACATAAAATTATCCTTCTCGGCTTCGGGGGGCTGCGGGAAACAGAGCTTTCAAGATCCCAGAGCTCAGGGAGGAGTGAAGGGAGCAGAAGCGTTTAGCCACGGCAGGGATCCTCCCACGAGTTGCAGGGGTCCCACTGGTGTCCTCCAGAGCATGCAGTAGGGATCCCAGCTGCTGTCTATCAGGACGGAGGGCAGCACCTCTGGCTTTGAACAGCTGGTGGCAGAGAAACTCCAGTTCTGAGCTGCAGGCGGTAGGGGAACCTCAGGGTGCTGGGGTCCCCTCCACATGCAATGAAGGGCAGAGGTCTGGCAGCTCCCAGCTGCTGCAGGCAGCAGGGAGATCCCAAAGCCCCAAGCCACACGGGGGACCCCAGAACCCCAAATTTGGTGTAGGTGGTGGGCCCTGCAGCTGTGAGCAGTGAGAGGACCTTGGAACTCCAGGATCCCACTACTGCCCACAATGGCTCTGAGCTCCAGGCTCCCGCTGCGGCCCATGGTGGCTCAATGCTCTGGCGTCCCCACCACCTGCGGCAGCTGCCAGTGGACGTCCCTGGAGCTCCCAGCTGCTGTGGGCGCCGGGTGGACCCCGCTGCCCTCACCGAGACAAGCAATAGGGGAACCCTGCAGTTCCCAGCCACCTGGGACCCCCAGCCTATGCACGTGGTAAGCCCTGCAGCTCCGAGCCACAGGCAGTGGCGGGACATCATAGCTCTGGGGTCCCTCCATCATCCGTGCTGATTCCAAGCTCAGGGGTCCCCATTATCTATGGCAGCTGATGGGGGGTCCCCGGAGCACTCAGTCGCTACAAGGGCTTCCAGCCAGTGGAGGAGGGAGAACTTGCTGTGACAGGTGGCGGACGGGGGGGACACCCTGCAGCCCCAATCCACTGCGGGGGTACCTAGCCACTGCCCTCCCCCCCCAGCCACAGCGCCCCCTCCTCCTCAGTCAGCTGCTGTCCTATTATTTTTAGTAAAAGTCGCAGACAGTCACAGGCTTCGGTGAATTTCTGTGTATTGCTTGTAACCTGAGTGTGATTTTTGCTAAAAAGAACCCTGACAAAATGTGAAACTTACGTATGATTGACACACAGTAGCTGAGATGTTTCAAAGCTATCTAAAGGGATCGGGACACCCAGCTCTGGAAACTGAGGGTGACATTTTCAGAAGTGCCTATGGGCCAAATTTTTAGTTATTTAGCTACCTAAAGGGATCTCCCCAAATGCCTACATCTGTTAGGCACCTGGGCACTTTTGAAAATCCCACTAGCCTAAAAACCTTTGAAAATCTAGCCTTAAGTGACACAGGAGAACACCTTTTCTTGACTTGCAGTGTGAACTGGGCTCCTAAGCACCTAAGTCAACTGTGAAAATGAGACTGCAATGCTGAGCAGAGCAACGCCTAAATACCATTAAAAATCTGGGTCTAAATCACGTAGGAGCTTTCTAAATACCCTCCTTGGGTGCCCAAACACCCTAGGCTGCTTTGAAAGTCTCTGAAAATATATATTTTTTATTAAATCTCCTATTCAAAGAGAGAGTTCTGCTTGGACAATTTCATCTACTCATATACATAGCTAGGGTCTAAATTAACTGTAACAACTAAGGAAAGAGACACCCACAATGCGCAACACTGGATAAAAATAAAGGATCGATAAACACGTGGATAGAAAATAATACTGACTAATCTAATGCCACTATGTAAATGGATGGGATGCCCAACCCGAGAATATTGAATTCAGATCTGGTCACTCCCATCTCAAAAAGGATATAGCAGATTTAGAGGGGGTAAAGAGACAGGTGAAAGCTATTGTTAGAGGCCAGGAGAGAGGTTGTATGAGAAAGTAATGAAAGGACTGAAACTATTTAGTCTAGAGAGATGATGGAAAAAAGGCATGTGATTCAGATATATAACCAAGAGAGAGAAAGTACTGATAAGTTGGGTTTGCCACTCACCCGCTTATGCTCAGTGAAATAAAGGCTACTAATTTAGAAGAGACAAAAAGAAATACTATTCTACACAATGCATAAGTAGCATGTGGAACTCACTGCCACAAGATATTATGGAGGCCAAGAGGAGGATTCCAGAAAAGGGGATTAGACACACCTAGGTGAATATCATCCACAGTTACCATGGCAAGGATAAAGGTTTCTAAGGGATCTTTATACTGAGGACATAAGCTGAAAAAAACAGGCAGTTACTTCTCCCCCATGAACAAGTTATTGCAAAATTGTTCCTTATGGGAGTTTCATGCCTTCCTTTGAGGTACATGGTTTTGGAACCAGGGGACTGGGGCAGTTTCATTGCTGGTCTGATGACATGTAGCAGTTTCTACTCTCTGGGTTAACCAGCGCTCGCCTTCTCTCTTTCTGTAATTCTCACCAATCCCCCTTCTGGCTCTTTAGTTTGCCCCCGTTCTTTAGAATGTTTGAGTGGGGTAGGGCCATAAGGGCAGGAAGGACACTGAGTTCCTTCCCTTGTGGATTTTCTCATGTCTCTTGTGGTGGGAGCTGTGACTAAAGCTTTTCCCGCAGTAAGCACATATATAAGGTTTCTCTCCCGTGTGGATCCGGTAGTGCTGGGTCAGGGTAGATTTGTCGGTGAAGCTTTTCCCACAGTCAGAACACGTATAGGGTTTCTCTCCCGTGTGGATCCGCTGGTGTCTGATCAGATTGGAGCTGACGTTGAATCTTTTCCCACAATCAGGACACTCGTAGGGTTTCTCCCCCGTGTGAATTCTCATGTGTTTGACCAGGTCCGAGTTCTGGCTGAAGCTCTGCCAGCACTCGGCACACGTGTTGGGGATCTCGATGGTCGGGGTTCTCTTCTTTGATGCTTTGGTTTCTTTGACTTTCCCACCAGTAGCACTTTCCCGGTGGGTGCATTTGCCCTGCCTCTTCCCTGAAGGGCTCCTCAGGTGTCTCTTGTGGTGGGAACTGCGGCTGAAGCTCTTCCCACAGTCGATGCATTTATAGGGCTTCTCGCCAGTGTGGACACGCTGGTGCTGGGTCAGGGTTGACTTGTCCGTGAAATTTTTCCCACAGTCAGGGCAATTATAGGGTTTCTCCCCCGTGTGGGTTCTCTGGTGTCGGATGAGGTTTGAGCTGACGCTGAAGCTTTTCCCGCAGTCGATGCACGTATAGGGTTTCTCCCCCGTGTGGATTCGCCGATGGTTAATAAGGTCTGAGCTCTGAAGGAAGCTTTTCCCGCACTCGATGCAGATGTTAGGCCTCTCCCCCATGAATGTTCTCCGGCGGACGATGGTGCCTTTGCGTTTCCTCACGCCTCGCCCACTGTGAGCAGATTTACTTTCCTCTGGAGTGTTTTGCTGCTGGGCTTCTGATTCGCTTGGACTCCTGAGGGATCTTTCCTGCTCAGGGCTCTCCGAAACACTGCCTTTGGCTCTTATCAGAGACATCTTGCGTGATTCCTCCAGTCTCCTCCGCGCCACTCACAGCTGGGGTAGAGAGAGAGAATCCAGAGATGAGTCACTGTCTGTGCTGGGGGAAAAGGGGAACCTCAGAAAGGGAACAGGAAATCAAACACCTGTTGACAGAGTATCTTCAAATGGACTACCATAAACCCCTAAGCCTTAAATTCACCAAAACACCATGGACCTAACAAAGCCACTGCGCTATCGCTCTTCCAATTTGTCATCAGGCATATAAACATCTCAGCAATGATGAGCTACAAGCACTCTTTATCACTGATCACAACTGCCTAACTTTTCCTTTGTGCACGCCACCAATCTGAGTGTTGTACTTTAGACCGTATGTGCCGTTGGGATCAGAAACTCTCTATTTGTACAAAGCTCAGCTCAACAGAAGGGGACCCTAAGCATGCCTGCAGGACAAATTATAACGCTCTGAGGTGTGGGTGCGCCGCATCTCTCAAAATCAGCCCTTCTATTTACAGAGAGGAACATTTTAAGCACTGGAATGAATGAACTAGCGAATCTCAACCACTGGTGGTTTTGAAGCACGTCAGCGAGACAGTCAGAGCCGGTGTAGATAGCAGGGGACTGGACTAGATGACGTAGTGAGGTTCCTCCCATCCCACATTTCTGGGTTCCTATCATTTTCAGGAGTGCCTAACACCCATTTTCCAAAGCATCTAAGGAACACATTTTCCAAGGTATGTAGGAGCCCACAGATGTTTCTGAAATCTCATGAACAGGCGAGATGGCTAACTCCCCATGAAATCTATTATGGCTTCGGCTGTAAATGTCAATGGAGTTTTTGAAAATTGCACTCATTCTTTAGATATTAAAAATAAACGGATATTTTACAATCACCAAGATGTACCCCACTTTATTGAGTCGTCCCCTCAATTCATTAGAGTTACCCGTACCCCCTCTGTTCTGCACTGCCTCCGTCATGACCCTCACTTCTTGTGTCACATCTGAATGTTAGACCCAATTCTGCAGGCAATTAGGCAGGTGAAAAACTTAACTTTCAGGATCAGTTTCATTACTCTCGTGAACAGTTATTCACATACAAAAATGTTTGCAAGATCGGGTCCTTGGATAGCCAATATTTTAAACAAGGCAAATAGGTTGACCTGATACGCTCTGTTGGTAATAGATATAAAATAATGCAAGGAATACAGGAACCAATCAATAAAAAATGAAAAGCTGGTACCATAATGCTAATCAACATGGTTTTATGGAAAATAAACCTTGTCGAACAAACTTGGTATCATTTTGGAGGAGATTACAAGTTGGGTGATAAAGGAAGAAAACATAAAATTGTTGCTGGTAAAGCGTGACTCAAAAATTAGTAGAGCAGTGAAAAATGAGAAGGAGAGCTCAGAACTGTAGAGCAGCTGGGATCCTTGGTAAGATGAACTCATCTGAAATACCTTTAAGTGTATTAAATCAAATGTAAGGGAACAAATGTTGGTCATGCCTACAGAATGAGGAACTGTACCCTTGAAAACAGTAACTCTGATAAGGACTTGAGGATCCCAGTGTGATGTTGTGGCTGAGAGATCCAATATGATTCCTGGATGTGCAAGCCAGGGAATATGGAGCAGGGAGTTGTTAGAGTGTCTGTATAAAACACTGGTGAAATCCACAGTGGAATTCTGTCTCCGACTCTGATATTCACCCCTTTAAAAAGGATGTTGAGAAACTGGAGGATTCAGAGAAGAATGATTAGTGCCTGGGAAAATCTGACTTCAGAAACTCAATCCATTTAATACAGCCAAAAGAAGTTTAACTGGCAATGTGATCACTGTTTCTAAGTACCTACAAAAGCAGACTCGTTAGATAAAGATCGTTCGTTTAGTAAATAAAGCCAGAACAAGATCTAACGGCTGGAAGCTGGAGCTAGACAGACTCGGACAGAGAAAAAGGAGGACATTTTTAACAGTGAGGATAATTAACCCTTAGACGTTTATCGGATGGATGTAGTGGATTCTCCATCACTTGGATATCTCACTAAACCATCTACTCTCTTGCACTTGATGCAGGAGAAACTAGGTGAAATTCCCTGATCTGCGGGATGCAAGAGGTCAAACTAAATGATGAGGAAAATGGTCCCTTCTGGCCGTAGAACATAGGAACTGGCTGTGGACTATACACACAGATTTTGTTCTGTGAAGTACCCAGCACAGCGGCTGAAAAGAATAACCATCATAGGAAGCAGACGCAAAGGAGCAGCTTCGGGACAATGCCCCCTGCCATTCATTGTCAGGATCTGTCTCATTCTCTGTTTCTCGTCTTGTTCCCAGGAAAATCAACCCGCCCAGGGATGCTACAGTAAAGAGATCTGGGCCGATCTGGGATCCGGAACCTCCTGTCGCCTTTGTTAGACCATGTCTCTACCACCGAAAGGGATGTTTGGGGGTTTGTTTGTTTGTTTGTTTTACAAGATAATAAATTCCAAAGGGGTAGCCGTGTTAGTCTATTGTAGAAAGACAACAGAGTCCTGTGGCACTTTTAAAGACGAACAGATTTATTTATCGCATGAGCTTTCGTGGGAGAAAATCCCACTTCGTCAGATGTCATGCGATAAATAAATCTGTTAGTCTTTAAAAGTGCCACAGGACTCTGTTGTCTAAGATAATAAATGACAATCAGGGTCAGTCCTGGGTGAACTCTGACTTTGGCACCCCCATCAGAGGGCATTGCTTTCATTGATAAGAGATAAAATATGAATAGATTTTTTAAATAGAGAAAAAAAAATCACCTCCATTGGCCCTGAAAGCCTGGCACCCTAGGCGACCGCCTAGTTTGTCTATATGGTCAGGCCAGCCCTGATGACAAGCACCAACTCTTGGGAAAAGTCCAGTGGAGACAGGGGGCAGCCAGATTTTAGTACAATATAGCTTGGTGAGGTCAACATCATACAGACCCCCGGCCCTCTCCCCGCACACTGCTGGGTTTATCCTGGCTTTAGCTACATTATGGCAAAAACTCATCTTTCCCCACTAGAGACAATATCCAGAGGGGTAGGCGGGTTAGTCTGTGGACAGGCCTTTCCTTGTTTTTCCCCACTAGGATTTCCCAGCAGAGAAACGAAAGCATGTTAGCTCTCACCCCCTGCAAAAAACCACACGTGTTTGGCAGTGAAGACGCAGCTTCAGCCTGTCTCCTTTTCCCAGGTCGGGGCAAGATTGTCTCCCTGGGGAGGAGGCGTCTTCATTGTCCCGGGGCAGGCGCTGGCACCCGAAAAAATTGTGCCTCACCCCACACCCCAGGCTGGGACACCCGGTCCCTGGCCCGTGCGCTCCCTCGGGGCTGGCTCAACCCCTGCCCATGCGCTCCCCCGGGGCTGGCTCGACCCCTGCCCGTGCGCTCCCCCGGGGCTGGATCGGCCCCTGCCCGTGCGCTCCCCCGGGGCTGGCTCGACCCCTGCCCGTGCGCTCCCCCGGGGCTGGCTCGACCCCTGCCCGTGCGCTCCCCCGGGGCTGGCTCGGCCCCTGCCCGTGCGCTCCCCCGGGGCTGGATCGGCCCCTGCAGGAGCAGCGTCACTTTCCTGCACGATCTCCGGGGCTCCCCTCACCTGCGGGCTCCGGCCGGGAGCTGGGGAGGTTGCCCCCAGGCTGGGCACAGAGGGGCGCCGACGACCGGCTCTCCCCGCACGGACCCGCTGGGCAGCAGCGGATCCGCGCGGCTCCCGGCTCACACAATGGAGGCAGCAGCGGCTCTGACCCAGGAAGTCCAACCCCAGCCTCCTTAGCAGACAGGCAGAGCAGCCTCCCCTTCCCAGCAGTAGCCAGAGCCCTCTGGTGGTAAGATCCGAGCCCTCCCGGGCCCCACAAACAGACCAGACCCGCCATCCAGGCAGGAGGAAAAAAAGCATCTGAAAAAGCACCCAGAGAAAAAGCATCTGAGGAAGTGGGATTTTCTCCCACCAAAGCTCGTGCTAAATAAATTTGTTAGTCTTTAAAAGTGGCCACAGGACTTCCTTGTTTGTTTGGATGCCATCCATGGCTCCAGGCCCGTGGTTTTCCAACCTGCTGGGCGGTAAGAACTGTCCAAGTGTGCCATGAAATGCTGTACAAAGATCCTGAAAATCCGTGTAAAACAAACATTGTTTCAGCTTAAACAATATTCTACCCCGTTCCGACTCATAAAACTCCTGCAAGTTAATCATCAGCTGAAAAGTGACAGATCGGTCTTTCGGTTCTAAAATAAACAAGGAGTCCTGTGGCACTTAGACTGTGTTTACACTTAGAAAGGTAAGTCGACTTTATAAAATCGACTTAATAACATCCACTTTAAGTCGACTTAAAGCGGACCTTATTAAGTCGACTTAACAAAAATTAACTTTTCTAGTGTAGACACAGCCCCTTTTTGACCTTATTAAGTCGATTTAACACTTTAAATCGACTTAATAAAGTGGATTTAGGTGCTAATCCCTGTCCACACTGGCTTAAATCGACCTAATTTAAGCGTTAAATCGACCTAAATCGAGGTGTTAAGTCAACTTAACTTTTTTCTTAAGTTGATTTAAGGAAATGCTTAAGTCATAGAATCATAGAATAATAGGGTTGGAAGGGACCTCACGAGGTCATCTAGTCCGACCCCCTGCTAAAAAGCAGGACCACTCCCCCTAAATCACCCCAGCCAGGGGTTTGTCTAACCGAGCCTTAAAAATCTCCAAAGATGGAGATTCTATCACCTCCCTAGATAGCCCATTTCAATGCTTAAGTCGACTTAAGGAAACCCCAGTGTGGACACAGAGTAGTTTAAATAAACTTAAGCCTCCTTAAATCGACTTAATTTGTAAGTGTAGACGCACCCTTAAAGACTAACACGTTTATTTATCTCATGAGTTTTCGTGGGAGAAAATCCCACTTTGTCAGACGCTTTCTTCAAAGAAAGACGCTTCTTCACAGCGTCTGACGAAGTGGGATTTTCTTCCATGAAAACTCATGCCATAAATAATGTGTTGGTCTTTAAAAGTGCCCCAGGACCCTGTTTGTTTGGCGGACCTAGACTAACACGGCTCCACCTCTGGAACGATTCTAAAATGTGACCGTTCTAAACATAGGTGGCCAAAGGGCAAAATTGAGATGACCTGTATTTTTTTCCAGTGGATTTGAAACATGAATGCATTCGATCCTCCTTTACTTTATTGTATGTTGCAAACCACTCTAGTAAAACCGTAACGAGAGTAAATGTGACATTTATGAGCAATCAATTCAGCTGAAAAAAGTGGGCGTACTGTGGGATTGTTTGTCTCATTGAAGTATGCTGTGTTACTGAAAAGATTGGGAACCACGGCTTTAGGCAGCAGCCAGGGCCAGATGTCCTCTCCCCAGGACTTTTTTATTTTCAGTATCCCCCGGGATAATTCTTGTAGTCACTCCTGGAGCCTACTCATTCCCATCCACACCACATGTGTCCTCAGGTGCAGAGGGTGGCCAGAGCTGACACGGCCACATTTTTTCAGATGTCCGCATAAGGCAGAGGTCCAGAGGGCAGGGATTGTACGTGGGTTTGCCATCAAGTAAGGCAGGGGGCCCAAACTTTTTGGCATCATGCCTCCTTTCTGATTTTGGAGAAACCCTCGCACAGGGGCATTGCTGCCCCAAAAAGAGATTTGAGGCCCAGGCGCCCACTCCAGAGCCTGATCCATGGGGGGGCCCAATCCGTCCTCTGGGTCCCCTGGGCCCAGCGGGGGCTGCATTGAGCAACCGGCGGCCGGACTCCGGATCCCGACCCCGGTGGGGGCCACATCGGTGCGGCGGCGGCTGGCCTCCGGATCCCCGCCAAACTCCGGGCACTAGGGCTGTGTGCCCAGCTCCAGCAACGCCACTGCCCTCAAGTCTTCCCACCTCTCGTTTCCCATCATCCAACCCCCTTTGAACAAAAATTCAATTCGTAACCGTACAATTAAAAATCACAAATAAGTTTCCTTGATGCAAACATTTTTCGCTATGAAAATTTCACAGCCTTGCACCCCCCTTAGATTTCTTCACACTCCCCTGGGGGGGCATACCCCCCATTTTGGGAACCACTGAAGTAAGGCGACCACATTTTGTAAATCAAATGCAAGGAAACACGGGCGGGGAGGATAGCAGAGCAGCCCAGGCTGAAAATGCAAGTGGCAGAGCATAGCAACGCACAAAGTTTTAGCAGTTTATATTTTACTAGTTGCACGTTTACAGGACAAATACAAACCAAATGTTCCTATAAACACTGCAGATGTGATGTCACACTGAAGAAACACAGTCAGACCTGTTTGTAGAGAGATGGTTGTGATTTTAGAGACACTCCCTAGCATGGGTCAGTGTTGTGTGAATTGGGAGACATGCCCTACAGGTGATCCGACATGGCTACTCCCAGCTACACACCTGGGAATCACTCCTGCCTGTGTTATTAAAGTTCTGTTCTTCATTCATTCAATGGCACTGTCTTTAATGAACCCTCAAGATCATTACACCGTTTACAAACAATACGAAAACACTGTTCAGTTTTCCGTACCCACAGTTCACATTGGCTTATGTAAAAATATTTTTTTCTCATCAATCTCTTCCCCCCGCCCCTAATGAGTCCTGTGTTGTCTCTGTGTGTCAGGAAAACTGGTGTGATTGGTTGCTTCTGCTAGTCGAAATCATCTAAAGATTGTGGGAAGTACCCACAAATGAGTATGGGTTAGTCTTTATAAGTGTCACACAGGACTCATTATTTGTTTCACGTCAAGATTAATCTTCATGGCAAATCATGGGACAATACCTCAGGAGTTATGTAGTCCAACTTCTGCTCAAAGCAGGACCGACCCCCACCAAATCATCCCAGGAGGCCTTTGTCAAGCCGGGCTTTAAAACCCTCTAAGGAGGGAGAGTCCACCATCTCCTAGGGAACCCATTCCAGTGCTTCACCACCCTCCAAGTGAGAAAGTTTTTCCTAATATCCAACCTCGACCTCCTCAGCTGCAACTTGAAACCATTGCTCCTTGTTCTGTCCTCTGTTTCTACTGAAAACAACCTAGCTCCCTGTTCCGTCTATGAGGTAATGGCACACCTCTCTCTTTCTCCTCTTCCGCAGACTAAATAAAACTACAACAGAGTCCTGTGGCACTTTTAAAGACTAACAGATTTATTTATCACATGAGCTTTCGTGGGAGAAAATCCCACTTCGTCATTTTCTCCCACGAAAGCTCATGCGATAAATAAATCTGTTAGTCTTTAAAAGTGCCACAGGACTCTGTTGTCTTTCTACAATAGACTAACACGGCTACCCCTTTGGAATTTAAATAAAACTAGTTCCTTCAGTCTCTCCTCCTCAGGCATGTGCTCCAACCCCTAATCATTTTTGTTGACCTCTGCTTGACTCATTCCAATTTATTTATATCCCTCTTGTAGTGAGGGGCCCAAAACTGGACACAATATTCCAAATGTGGCCTCCCCAGTGCTGAATAGAGGGGAATACCCACTGCCCTCCATCTGCTGGCAACACTCCTACTGATGCAGCTCAATATGCCATTGGCTTTCTTGGCCACAAGAGCACACTGTTGACTCATATCCAGCTTCCCGTCCACCATAACTCCCAGGTCGTCTTCTGCCAAACTGCGGTCCAGCAGTCAGTCCCCAGTCTGTAGCAGGGAATCGGATTCTTCCATCCTAAGTGCAGGACTTGTCCTTCCTGAATCTCATAAGATTTCTTTTGGCCCTGGCCTTGACTATTCCTGCTGAAATTAAAGGTAAGTTAAGTTGGCAGAATTTCTCCCTTAATCTATATATTTGTAAAGGAAAACAGGAATGGAAAACACCAGCTCTCTGCAGAGCTCGCTCTCTATGGACCACGAATGCGGACAGCTGAAAGCCATGCATGGGACAGCTGGGCTCAGCTGAGTTTGCACCAGACTCCAGAGGTTTCCTGCCACTGCAGGCTCACATAACATGTTTCCCCAGGGAAGCCTGCACGTTGCAGTTTATTTCTTATTGCATGTGGCCATAACTTCTTATACATTCTGACACTGGCCAATCCCCTGCTCTACACTCCCCATCTCTTTCTCTCTCTGCGTTGCACCAAAATCCAGTGTGGCCAGCACCCCTCGGATTCCCTTCGCTGCCTCCTGCCACAATCAACTAAAAAGGTGCCTTTCAGTGATGTGAGTGGGGTGCAGCCCCTGAGTTAGGTCTGCCCCAAGGGCTGCTTCCCTAAGGGCGGTGTTTTCACCAGGAATTAAAATTGGCAGGGGGTGTTTGAATGTACTGGGGGTGTGTGAGGGCCAATGAGGTGTGGGGGAAGGGGAGCAAAGGGTGCGTCTACACTTGTAAATTAAGCCGACTTAAGCTTTCTTAAGTCGATTTCATTTACTCTGCGTCTACACTACACTTTCCTTAAGTCGACTTAAGCAAGCTGCTTAAGTGGATTTAAGGAAAATTAAGTCGACTTTATAAAACTTCTTTTTAAGTTGACTTCTGGCTTAAGTTGACTTTCTAAAGTCAACTTAAGCCAATGTAGATGTGGAGTAGCCCTAAGTCGATTCTAAGTCGACTTAGGGCTCTCCAGGACTCCCCCACTGCCCTCCCTGCCAGGGTGGCTGGCACAGGGAGAGACTGGCATGCCCCCTCACAGGGCAGGGCAGAGCCCTGCCCACCTTGCCCCTATACCCTGCCAGAGTCCCTGTCCCCCTTTCCCCCATTGTACCCAGGTACAATGGGGCAAAGGCTGAGCCGCCTGGCACTTGGCAAGGGCTGCCCCTCCTGCCACCGTGGACCAGTCCCAGGTCCACCTAGCCCCTTCAAGTCGACCTAGGCATCCAGTGTGGATGCTCTAGGTCAACTTTGTAGGGTCCCCCCAAAGTCGACTTAAAATTTAAGTGTGGACATGCTAAGTCAACCTAAATTAACAAGTGTAGACATAGCCAAAGGGAGGGTGTATAGCACCATAGTAAAAAATGAAAAGTGTTTCCTGACCATTGGATTAGATTATCACTCAAAGCCGACTACTCAAGCCTTCTACGAAGCACTTTATCTACATCCTTCTGGGCTTTTTTGTTTTACAAAGGGATCTTACAAAACTAGGTGCCTGGGCAACAAAATGGCAGATGCAATTCAATGTTGATAAATATAAAGTGTAATGATACAGACAAGTAACATGACTCAAAATTGTATTATAAAAGAAGCATCTGTGCTGTCCCTGCCGCACACCCCAAAAGCCTTAGTAATCGAGACATTCATAAAACTTTGTTAATTGACTCATTCATAAAGCTTTGTTAATCAACTCATTCACGGAGAAATTGCTCTGATTGCGTATTAGGAGACGCTTGGGCAAGCTGCTGCTTGACTGAAAAAGCCGCTTCTTTTCTGTCTCCAAGCCACTTGCTGCCTGGTTCTCCCACTTGCAGCTCTAATCACCTGTGCTTTCAGTATTAGAACCGATAGAAATTGTTTTGCTTCTTAAAATCCTTTAGTGTAGCCATTACAGATGGCTTTCAGAAGCTTTTACATCTGTTCTTTGGAATAGTTAACTAAAACAACCTTTTAGCTGTTTTTGGTATCCATTGTAAAAAACTCCATAGAGTAACTGAAAACCCATGTTGCAAACGGAGAACTCCATCTTGATTAATGGACTCCATTTTGTATGGAACCTTTTCGGTGAACACTGTGTACTTAGATGTGTGAATGAAGGGTTGGGGGGGAGAGGGCAGGCTGGTGAGATCAGTCTCAAATGCCAGCCTGTCCTGATGAAGTACAAGCACCATCTATGGCTGAAGAATGCAGACACATCCCTGAAAAGCAAAAAGAAGGATCCACCCCAAAAAGAAAAATACATAATACAATCAAGAAAGTCATGTCTGCAATTGTCTGGTGATCAACGGTCATGCAGAGCCCCTGAGGCAGCATGACACAGCAGAACCCATGGACAAACATGAAAGTTAAAACTTATGAAGACTGGGTGAGATCACATGGCTTCAAGTAATGTTCTGCACAGCATCAAAGAGAGTCGGTGCACACCCAACAGAGACCCCGTTCTCCCTCGTGCTCAGCTTCCCTGGCAAGGTATCTGCCATGAGCTATGAACCCCAGCAACGAACCCAAGCCCGATTTCAAGCAACGATCAGACTGAGGGGAGAATTGATAGCAACTTTCAACTCCTAGAAGAGCTGGTCCAAAGAGGAGGGAGCCAGGCTGTTCTCACTAGTAAGAGTAATAAGAGATCTGCTTTAACTCAGACCCAAGTTACTGCGGTGGATGCAGAAATCACTGAATGAAATCTTCAGGCCTGTGTTATACATAAGGTCAAACTAGTCAGGGATGTCAAACTCATTTGCTATGGTGGGCCAGATTTGACTTAAACATACTTCAAGGGGGCTGTTTCTTGGGTAACTGGCTGTTGAGACTTGCCCACGTGCTCAGGGTTTAACTGATCGCCATATTTGGGGTCAGGAAGGAATTTTCCCCCAGGGCTGATTGGCCTGGGCTCTGGGGGTTTTCGCCTTCCTCTGTAGCACAGGGCATGGTTCACCTACCGGTGAATTCTCTGTATCTTAAAGTCCTTAAATCCTGATTTAAGGAGGTAAATAACTCAGTCATAGGTTGGTGGCCTATTGCAGGAGTGGGTGGGTGAGGTCTTGAGGCCTGCATTGTGCAGGAGGTCAGACTAGATGATCATATTGGTCCCTTCTGACCTTAAAGTCTATGAGTCTATATCATAAATCAAAATACTCAGGCCTAGGCTCTCGTGGCATTGTGGAGTGCCATGTATGTAATCCCCATATTCAAAGCGTCTGATGAAGTGGGATTTTCTCCCACGAAAGCTCACACAATAACTAAATGGGTTAGTCTTTAAAAGTGCCCCAGGACTCCTTATTTGTTTTGCTGACGTAGACTAACACGGCGATCCCCTTGGAACTTGTCAATGACAGCAACCCTTTCCGACCAGAGCTGTCACTGGCAAATTGTCAGGGGATGAGGCGTCCTCAACCCTGTGGTTGAGATCCGAACTGTAGAAAGGGAGGGGTGCCATTTCAGATTTTGGGAGGGGGGCAACTTTAACTGTGATTCCAGGAGCTACTTAGACACCTGAAAACTCTTGTTTTTATGTCAGAAATTGGCTGACAGGCGCACTGAAGCTAATTTCTATATAAAGAAATACACACACACTCATGCACGCAAACACCAATTCAAACCGTATTTCACGTTTATATGTAAGTTTAGAACAATCAGGAGAGAATCCAGCAAGATATTTTAAATCCCAAGCCTTGAGGTATCATAAAAACATAAGAATGGTTATACTCTGCTTTGGAAGAGTGTCCACGGGGGGGATTCGTGCCGGTTAAAGCAGACACATCTGTAGCTTGGATCAAATGTCTACCCCAGCCTTTATAAAGGGTTCGCGGAGTATTCAGTTACAAATCAGGCACAATCAGATACAAGAGTGTGATGAAGTTTAGGCTAGTTAGAGGAATGGGGACCTGCTATGAAAGTTCACAGGGGTCGGGTGGGGTTACAATACGTTCCTGAAACCTAGGAGAGGATGAGGCTTCTTGGGGCTCAAGCCAGTTGATGTATTTATAGAAATGAGGGTCCTTAGGACATTACCTCAGGTTGTTAGGGCATCTGCCAGAGGAGTCATCACAGAGCTATTTGCAGACACTCTTGGTGAAACCAGTGGGGACAGGGAATCAACTCTCCCAGTCTCATAGTTGGCTTTTATGCAGCCTTCCCTAGAGCCAGGGGTGGTGGTGGGGCTATTTCACCTCATGTCACAGCACTGTAATTCCTATATTAAAAAAAAAGAAAATCAAATACATTGTGAATCCATTCAGCTCTAATCCGAACACAGTCTGATATCTTGAGTCAAGTCACTTAAGGGACACTTTCCAAAGCGGTAGCCGTGTTAGTCTAGGTCAGCAAAACAAACAAGGAGTCCTGGGGCACTTTTAGGTTATGTCTACACTAGAAAAGTTACGGTAAGTCGACTTTATTAAGTCGACTTTAATAAGGTCAACTTAAAGTCGACCTTATTAAAGTTGACTTAACAAAGTGGACTAAATTGACTTAGCTTTATGTTGACTTAGTCCACTTTGTTAAGTCAACAGAACCACACTTAAGTCGACTTAATAAAGTCGACTTCAGGGTTACTCCATGTCCACACCATTCTTAAGTCGACTTAAGGAGTCGACTTAAGGGTTAAGTCGACTTAATGGGTGGTAGTAACAAAGTCAACTTAAGCTTTCATTAGGTTGACTTAAGGAATTTCGTAAGTCAATTTAATGAAAGCCTAGTGTGGACGCGGCTTAATTTAAATCAAGTTAAGCCTCCTTCAATCAACTTAACTTGCCAGTGTAGACATAGCCTTAAAGACTAACCAATTTATTTATCACATGAGCTTTCGTGGGAGAAAATCGCATTTCATCAGATGTTTTGAAGATGGGGAACTAACAGAATGGGAGGAAATTAAATGCAGGGAAATGTATGACAGAGGATCAGGCTGTAACAGCAAATTAAAATAGATGTTGGGATTCAAACACTGGGAACGGCATAGAGAGGAAGGTGAGGTCAAATCCCCTGTTGTAATGACAATAAAATTCGTACTCCCTGTTTAACTCTGAGGCAATGGAGTTGAATTTACATATAAATTCCAATTCTGCAGTTTCTCTTTGAAGCTGCGCTTTGTTATTCATTGTTTGAGCACAGCTGGTTAGGTTTAAAATGTTCATGTATATTGTTACTCTTTAATACAACAATGGCTACAAAGTTCCCCGTCTTCAGAGCGTCTGACGAAGTGGGATTTTTCTCCCACGAAAGCTCATGCGATAAATCAATTTGTTAGTCTTTAAAAGTGCCCCAGGACTCCTTGTTTATTGTACCGTTATAGAATAATCCCGATTCATTTCTAGCCTGGCCAACCTAAACTGTCTTTCTTCAGTTTAAGCCCAGGGCACACTGCGGTGTCCTCAGAGATTAGCCAGAGCAATTTTTCTCCCTCCTCCTTGGAACAGACTTTTATGTAGTTGAAAACTGTCACCCCATCCCTCAGTCGTCTCTCCCCCAGACCAGGGGTTTTCAGTCTTAGGGTTGGGACACAGTACCGGGTCGCAGACCCTCAGGCACTGGCTCACGGCTGCCACTGGAACACATTGCTCCCATTCTGTAAGTTCCCCATCTGCAAAGCGTCTGATGAAGTGGGATCTTCTCCCATGAAAGCTCATGCGATAAATAAATCAGTTGGTCTTTAAAAATGCCCCAGGACTCCTTTGTTCGGCTGACCTAGATGAACACGGCTCCCCCTTTGGAAATTGTTGGGGCGCGGGCATAAATGATTTTTTTCAACTGGGTCCTGAGGAAAAAAGTTTGAAAATCACTGCCCTAGGTGATGCCCAGCCCCACTGGTCCCAGTGGGGGTCACATGGACACCAGGAGAAGGCTGTGTCCTGCCATAGGCGGAGCCGCTAGAGGGCTCAGCTTATCCTTTGTCTCAGCCTCCTGCTGCCCTGGGAGCCTGGAACCAGAGATTCCCAGCCCCAGGGAACCATCCCAACTCCTGGCCGGAGCCCACAGGTGAGGGGAGCCCTGCAGGGGCCCTGTGTGTGTGTTTCTCCATCATTTGCCTGGCTGAAGGCTGCCTTGGGCTGTCCTTGCTGGGTTTGGGGAGTAATAATGGTGTAAAACGAGCCCTGCTATTCTGATCCATGACTGGGGGTACAGGGGAGACGGTCATTAATGAGCCAATAATTAGCTAGTCAGTGGGCGTGCAGCATGACATGATCCAGGAAGAATTACTGATTGCTCACCTTAGTCAATGCACTAAGGTCCTTACTTGGAAGGCCTCATAGAAATGCAAAGGGTTATTAAAACAAGGAGTCCTGGGCGCTTTTAAAGACTAACCAATTGATTTGTCGCATGAGCTTTCGGGGGAGAAAATCCCACTTCGTCAGAGGCTTTGAAGATGGGATGTGGGGTTTCCTCCCCCGAAAGCTCATGCGATAAATAAATGTGTTAGTCTTTAAAAGCACCACCGGACTCTCTTTGTTTCCGGACCATCCCCCTGTTTCTTTTTCCTCTTCATTTTGCGTGACGAAGGCAGGAGGGTGAGACACAGAAAAAGGGACTTTGTGCTGGCAAAGAGGTGAAAGCCTCTCCGTCACCACAGGCCTTTGTCTGAGAGGAGAGTTTGGGGGAAGGGGATGAGGTTCCTTTGGGGATGGGGGAGCGTGCGGTGTGCAATGAACATGGAGTCGCTGTGCTTCCTGGAGCTTTTGCTACATGGCTTTTAATCCTGCCCATGCATTGAAAGTGCCTGAACGGCCCTTTGCAAGGGGTAGCCGTGTTAGGCTAACAAACAAGGAATCCTGCGGTGCTTTTAAAGATGAACAAATTCATTTATCGCCTGAGCTTTCGTGGGAGAAAATCCCACTTCTTCAAAGCGTCTGACGAAGTGCGAAAGCTCAGGCGATAAATGAATTTGTTCGTCTTTAAAAGCACCGCAGGATTCCTTGTTTGTTTTGCTGAAGTGGGATTTTCGCCCACGAAAGCTCAGGTGATAAATGAATTTGTTCGTCTTTAAAAGTGCCGCAGGACTCCTTGTTTGAATGGCCATGAAGGATGCAAAATGTGCCCTTTTAATGCACCCCATTTTGCAGGCATATTTATTTTGCATGTGGAAAGGGCATGTCCTGGAAGGCTGGACTTGGGCGGTTGGGTTTTTTGACCCAAGCGAGGGACAGGACTCATCTCCTGGATTTTGTTCTTTCGTCCGAGAAAGGGGCGAAGTGGTTAGAGCAGAAGGGTGTGGGAAAGAGGACTCTGGCTTTCGATTGCTCACTCAGGTGGGGGGAGTGTGATTCTGTTTCTGGGGGGAGAAGGAGGTCTAGGGTCAGAGCAGAGGTGGTTGGAAGTCAGGACTCCTGTGTTTCATAGAGTTCGAAGGCAGAGGGAACCATTGATCATTAAGTCTGAGCTCCAGGGCAGAGATTCCCACTGCTGACACTAAATAGGTCTGCGACCTTGGGGCTATCACTTAACCTTGGTGTGTTACTTCTGTCCTCTGCAAAAGGAAGAGTCTTATTAGTTTACAATCCGCCTAGATAGAATCTTTACAGGCAAATAAAAGGCAATGCCTCTGTCCCCAGCTCAGGGCCAGGCACCTCAGGGATGGGGAAAACACACGGGCAGGGGTGTGGGTTTGAAGGGGCAGACGAATGAAAGCCAGGACAGTTAGGCAGGTGGTACTGTATCGTGTGGGTGAACGTTCCCCAGATCTACAATTTTCCTTCCTCTGGTGTTTGTCACACATGCTGAGGACCCAGCTCCCTGCTCCTTTGTGTACCAGAGTAAAGGGGTGCAGATCCCTCCTGACGACACCGCAGCTTTGCACAACTTTTGGGCGCAGCTGTTAATGGCCCAGCACTTCCTCCGCCGAGAACGGCCACATGCACGTGCTGGCCAGTCTCTGTGTCTGGCCTCTGGCAGATGGGAGCCCCTCTCAGGACCCTCCTTTTTGGAATCCTGGCCTCCGTGACTACATTTACAAGGCAGAAAAACACCCGCGGCTGCCCCAAAGGGTTATCTGACTTGGGCTCATGGCGTTCAGACCGCGGGTCTCTAAAATTACAGTGTAAACATTGAGGCTCACGCGGGCGCCTGGACTCCGGGACCCTCCCTCTTGCTCGGTCCAGCCCTGCCCGAGCCCGAACATTGACACTGAAATTTTACAGCCCTGCAGCCTGAGCCAGCTGAGTTCAAGTCAGCTGCTAGGAGCCAGCCACAGGTGTTTTATTGCAGTGCAGGTGTACCCAGCAAGACCCACAAGCTAAACCTGACCTGTGTGGAGAAAGGCTTTTCTTTCATTTCGGTTGCATTGACCATCCCCTCATTCTAGTGTTGCTGGGCAGGGCAGAATTTGCAAATTAGCCAACAAAAACTGCTTATTTTGCAAACAAAATACAGAGCTCAGCAGCATCTGATCTACAACACGCCGCACCCACGAGGATATTTCAAAAGGACTTTCAGGCCCTTGGCTGCCGGGCTGTGGGGTGAGTAATCAATAGGTGACAGAAATATTTTGCCTCCTTCCTTTTTTGTGACACCGAGTCCTTGTCTCAGCTTTCAGAGTAACTAGTGCCTGCGAGGGCCAGTTTTCTGTAATGCACTGCGTCTTCTGTTCCTGGCCCTTACAAGGTGAAGGAACAATTTGGTCTTTCCTATCCTCGCCAGGGTGACACTTGCCCCCAGCACAGGAAGAGGCTGGGTTTCAATTCAAGAGTCTACTTTCTCTAATAACTGTAAAAGAAATATGTAACCAATGCTGGTCTCATATGTTTTCTCTCCCCTGCGCAGGATTTCTGTTTCCCCCATCCACTGTGATCTCACCGAGGGAAAAGCCCTGGGTCCTCGGTCTCCAGAGCATTGAGCAAAGGAGCACCCATGCAGGTGAGGAAGCAACTAAATAGATTCAGAGACTGCCAACAAGTGAAGGAAGATATCTGTGGTTCCTGCCATGGTCCTGTGAGCTCTCCTTGTTCTTCCTCATCTCAGCCAGATCAGGATTGTCAAAACCAGGTGCACTATCCCCATGGCAGACTTCACTCACAGCTTCCCACCACCCTAACTGATGCTTGGCTGAAGCTTGCTCTCCGCTAGCTTCCTTCCTCCTGATTGCTTGGATGGGATGTGGAGCCTCCTGTCCCTGCTCTGGAGAAGGGCTTGGGGGACTCAGCTCCTGATGTTTCAGTCTCCCCAGAAATTATTTGGCTTTGTTTCAGCCTTTCCTGCTCTCCGTCTGAGGTTCTCTCTCCCCGGCACAGGGAGCGAGTCCTGGCTAGATCCTCTCTCTGTCCCAGCAGGCGAGTGGATGGTGAGGGAGAACGAGGAAAATCCTCAGCACGATGGTCCTGAGCAGGAGGAATCGCATGCAGCACTGGCAGGAATTGCTGAGAGGAGCATTTCCCAGAATCCGGGGCAGAAAGAAACCTGTGAGAGTCAGCAGGGAAACCAGCCAGAGGGCAGAGGTGGTAAATCCACCTGCCAAGGAGGAGCTCTCAAGGACAGCGTGGGTGGTGAAATGCTTCCCGCAGGCGAGAGCCAGAACGTGTGCGGTGAGTGTGGGAAGAGGTTCAGCCGCAGCTCGTATCTGGTGCAGCACCAGCGAGTGCACACAGGGGAACGTCCGTACTCCTGCACCGACTGCGGGAAGATCTTCGGCCGCAACTCACACCTGCAGCAGCACGGGCGCACACATACGGGGGAGCGGCCCTAGGCCTGCACCGACTGCGGGAAGGGCTTCAGCGTCAGCTCCTCCTGCATCCGGCACCATCGGCTGCACAGCCGGATGCCCCGTGATGGGCTGTTTGCCTTGGGCAGATCAGTGTTACCTTAGCACGGGGGGGCTCTGGGCAGCGTCCACTGCGTAGCCCATGTCCCAGAGAGAGACACAGACGAACTAACGGGGAGTATAAGGGCCCAGCCAGACCGGATGGCTCAGTACGACAGGCACCCAGGTTCCCTGTTGTCAAGTGTGCTGTAGGCATCAGGGCAAAAGGCGTTTGGAGGAGGATAATGAGGTGAGGGCTGGACGTGTCCAGGCAGTTCCTCCCAAGCCCAGGGGCAGCTTGCGGGAAGCACAAAAGGACTTGTTTGAACATGAAACAGTTGGTGATGGAGGCTGGGGCCAGGGGCCAAGCACAGGCGGGAGTACACAGCAGAGCAGGGCTGGATTAAAGCAGGGGCTATAGGGGCTGAAGCCCCGGAATAAGGATCCTATCTGATCCAGCCCCCCACACCCCATGCAGTGCCAGGAGGGGGCACATGGGGCAGGGCCCTGGGGTCAGAGGCAGGGCTCACCCCACCTCTGGGCTGACAGGTCTGCCCCTGGGGGCAGGGCAGGCGTCTGTTTTGCTCTGCCCGAGGAGCAGGGCCAGCTGGTGCACCATGCAGCCTTGCAGGGCCTGTGATCCTGGGGGGGCTGCACCGCCCACCAGCTAGCCGGCCCCACCCCCAGGGGCAGGCTGGCTGGAGCTGAGCAGTGTCCGCCTGGCCTCGCAAACCCAGGAGAGATGCTCCAATCAGCCGGACCCAGCTGCCTGTGGAGGATCCCACTCCCTGGCCCAGTGTGGTGCTCCAGCTGTTGGGCCAGCTCTGTCCCATTCCCCCCACACTAATAAAAGAGATTTTTAAAAATAAACTAGCTCATCGTTCTTCCAGCAGCCGTCGTCATGGAAAGGCAGCGGGTCGGGACCCAGCAGGTTCATTACAAACCTCCACTGGCCGTATAAACCCGCTGACTTCAGAGGGGCTAGGCCCATTTGCACGCCTGAGGATCTGGCCCCCGGCGCGGTGAGGGGGCAAACCGTACTCCAATGAGAGCCAGCGTGTGCGGCTCCAAGCAGGCTGCTCACCCAACCCCTCGTGCGTTTTCCTGACGTCGCAATGCAAAGTGAAAGAGGCGCTTGCATGGTACAGGCCACTAACCAAATTATTACGCCTCCCTCTGCAACTAGATCGATGTCAGGGCACCCACATGCCAGCTGTGCTGGTCTGCCTACGCTGATTGAGTCCTGCGCTTTTCGTTACAGTGGTGCAGATTCTGCCAGCCCAGGGAGATCAACCCATCTCCTGCGGCTGTCGCTCTCAGGCCTATTGGACACATCTGCTCCTCCCTGTACCCTACGGCTTGTTAATTGTCCCTCAATCTCCCTTTACACCGGCTGGCGAGAGGCTTGAGCAGAGATGGTTCTGTCATTAGTCCATCCCTGTTCTGGGACTGGCCTGCGCTCTGCAGGGCCTGAGCCTCTCCTAATCAGCAATAAAGCGGTAACAGAAGGCAGCTTGTTCCATAGATGGAGCCATCATCCTCATAGACTCATAGACTTTAAGGTCAGAAGGGACCAGTACGATCATCTAGTCTGACCTCCCGCAAAATGCAGGCCTCAAGACCTCTCCCACCCACTCCTGCAATAGGCCACCAACCTATGACTGAGTTATTTACCTCCTTAAATCATGATTTAAGGACTTTAAGATACAGAGAATTCACCGGTAGGTGAACCATGCCCTGTGCTACAGAGGAAGGCGAAAAACCCGCAGAGCCCAGGACAATCAACCCTGGGGGAAAATTCCTTCCCGACCCCAAATATGGCGATCAGTTAAACCCTGAGCACGTGGGCAAGTCTCAACAGCCAGTTACCCAAGAAACAATTCTCTGTAATAACGCAGAACCCACCCCACGTACTCAGTTAAATGGTCCTGTAAAGTCCATGGTGCCCAGTGGTTAAAGTATAATTTGACGGGCCCTGGAACCCTCCTAATCTCCCGGCCCCCTTCCCGTATTGTCTGGGCCCCCTTCATGCTCAGTCGGGTTTTATTTGAGCGCAGGACACAGCACGCAATTCAGGGCTCTCAAACACGATTTTGTGACACCGGAGTACGGCTGGAACATTGGATCCTGGCTACACAAGGAAGACCAAGCTCTATTTAACATGAATGGGCACTATCCGGAAACACTTTAAGCCTCAAACACTAGCTGGGGCCTGTTAAGACAGGCCCAAGTGCCTGTTCAGCTTTCTCCAGTCACCACCGTGGCCATTACTGGAAGTTTATTAGCCGATAGCTCTGCAAATCTATAGAGCCCTGCAAATCCGTGGATAACTGCATTATACCCACAGATATCCGCATCTGCGGATACAATGCAGATATTCACAGACAGTTTCTTGCAGATGCAGATCAGATGTGGATCTACATGTTGGTATCCACGCAGGGCTCTACAAATCTAATCTTCACCTTCTAAGAAGCTTAAAATCTCCCAGATCCCTGGATCCATGTTGGTACACACAGGCCAGACCACACTATGAAGATTTGCCAGCGACAGCTGCATTTGAACGCTACTATTTCTAGATGTGTCTGGCACGGTTTCCCCTAACAAAGGCAGAACAAGGTTCCTCCCATCCTCCACCTAAGAACCATAAAATAGCACTACTATACAACTGGTGTTGAAAGGCAGGAGAGGTCAGTTATACTTGTTCATAAAACTTGAGAGCTTTCTGAGGCCCAGCTTGACAAAGCCCTGGCTAGGATGATTTAGTTGGGATTGGTCCTTCTTGAAGCAGGGGGTTGGACTAAATCAGGGCTCGACAGAAGCCGGATGCCAGGTTGCCATGACAACCAAATGTTGGAGGCCGGCGCCTAGCTGAGCAGCAATTTTGTCAACCCCTGGAATAAATGACCTGAGTTCCCTCCCAACCCTTGTCTTCAATGTTCAGGAAAACAATTCCCCTTCATATGATTCAGGGAACAATGCCTGAGACCTGCAAGTCACACTGGCATTCAAACAGCTGTTAACCAAGGCCAGGGCATCAGCAAAACCCATTTCTGAAGATGTGCAGGGCCACACACGTCCCTGCTCCACAGCCTACGTCTCTCAAGATTACTGCACACACAACTTCAGAGCAGAGAAGCATTTTGAAGCCTCACTCCTGGCTCCCGCAAGATGTCTCCCCTAATAAGTCACTAGGAAATGGCCCAAAACTGATCCCACAGAGTCAGTGGAAATTTTGCCTCAGAATTGGACTTTGGCTAAAACCACACACGGTGCTAGGTTAGTCTTTAAAAGGGCCACTAGACTCCTTATTTGCTTTGCTGAACTAGACTGACACGGCTACCCCTTTGGAACAGAGCTAGGTTGCTTCTGGGAAGGGAGAATTGTTTTACTGGCCATCAAGAAGTGCATAAAGCTCATCTATTCAATGTCAGAGAACTGGAGGAACACAGTGTCTCCTACCTGCATATGTCAGACAGGGAGGGCATGCAGGGGCTGAAGAACATCCGGAGCTCCTTGACCAGAGACCCCACTGGCTAAAGCTTTATTTATTGTTACACAAATGGGGGTGGCTGGCTGTGGCTTGTCCCTGAGGCTGCCTGCCCCTGTGGCCCCATGGTTCAGGTTGGTTCAAACTCAGCCCTGCTGGGGCAGGGAGGGGAGGCTGAAACAGCTGATTCGATCAAGCTGATGGGCAGGCAGCAGCAGGATGGGTCAGCCAAAGAGCTCACCTGCAGCTGTTTGGGAGAAGCTGATTGGTGGACGATGCCAACAATTAATCATCCTGTTGGGTGCTGAGCACCCACTATTTTTTCTGTGGGTGACTCAGGCCCTCAGCAACCCCAGCACTGAGCACAGCATTGGCCACTGTTAAAAGCCAGGATGCTGGGCTAGATGACCCACCGGTCTGACCCACGATGGCCATTCTTATCCGAGTAGCATTGCTCCCTGCCCATCTGGCAGACAGGACACTCACTTGGTTAGCTATCGACCAGTCCTTAATGCATGTATGGGGAACAGGCCAGTGTGCGAGTGCACACGGACGTGCGAGCGTGTGTGTACGGGTGCAGCCATTGCAGAGGGACAGAGTCTGGTTTTAATTCTCAGCTCCTCGTCTCTCTCACCACAGTCAGCTCCCCAGTCTGGCCCTGACAGCTGTGACCAGCAGTGTGTATTGCTGGCCGGTGGTCTCCCAGCTCTGCTGGCACGCATCCCCAGGTGGTGTGGGGAGAGGTGTGTCTCAGAGATCCAGGCCCCAAGCCATGGGCCTGCGAGCGGCCGCACAGACTGCATTCTGGGGAAACCCGTGCACAGGTGGGGAGCGCCCAGGTGATGTGGTCTCGGTGACCTGCGCAGCGTACTATTTCCTAGCCATGGACCACTGTGAAAGGTAGCAAAGTCAGACAGGACAGTGAAAAAAGAACATCCTTACATGCCAGTAAATGCTGCTGGTACCAAAACGTGGCAATAGGCGTTTCTAGCAGGATGGCAGCTGAGCCCCTGGGATGCTGTGCTTGGCATCTGCAGGACCGGTGTCTTTGTTCCTAGCTGCACACCGTGCCAGATTCAGCAGAGCTGTTCCCCCGGGGCCAGGAATGCCTTCCCTCTTTAGTCCAGTGGGGCCCTCATGCACTAATCTGCTGGCCCTCTTTTTAGATGGGGGTGTGGGGAACAATATAAGGGCTAGATGGGGCTAACTAAGTACATGCTGGTGGACGGATCAGGGGCGCTGGGCCTCAAGGTTACTCTGTATCTGGGGGAGCGAGCTGAATCTCAGCTCTTGGGCTCCACACTGCAAAGAAAGGGAAGATCTTCTCCGCAATGAAGGAGGCCGTGAAACGGCAGATGGGAGCCTCATTCTCAGCATCATAAAATGCCACCACCCCTGCTTCGTAGTCCAGGTAAACCCGGATCCTCGCAGAGTTCCTACTCAGGGGCAGGGTTTTCTCAGGGGAAGTGTGAGTCTGGAACTGACCGGAAAGCTGATGCACGGCCCAGATTCCTTCCTCAGGATTAAAGCTCAAACTGCTCTTCCTCATCACAGAGTGTCTGGCCACCCCCACAGCCCAGCCGGTCTCCCCTGTGGGTTCCACGTCCCAGTAATGTCTCCCCGAGTCAAATCCCTCTTCACCCAGCACACATGGCACAATATCAAATCTGCTGGGGTTCCTAGCCAGACTTTGGGGGTGCTTTCCCTTTCTCACAAGCTTCCGATCTGCAGACAGGATGAGCTTGGGGTTTGCTGTGTCCTGATTCAGCACCACATTGGCTGGAAAGAGAGAGAATCAGGGTTAGAGACCCCAGCCTGGAGGGGTGGGGGCATGATCTAGATTGGATCTGACTCTGAATAGAGATTGCAGAGTACCCACCACACCCGCTCCATGGGCACAGACAGGCAAGGGACCCTAGTGACAGAACAGGGTGGGCCAGGCCACTGGAGCTGGGCAATCTGTATTTTCCACATCTGACCTCGTTGGGTTTCAAAAAGCATTTGCCAGGCAGCGCTGGTATTTGCGTAGTTCCTGTGCAGGGTGTGAAACCACACAGAGAGGAGCTGGTTGAAAATAAGGGAATACTTTTCATGGGAGACTTTGAAATGGCCCTTGTCCCACGGGGCAGCTGGTTGCAGGCGGGATTATCTGGCCGCATTCTGAGCAGTTACATGAAAAATTCCTGACAGAACAGCGCTTTGTATGAAAGATTACATGTCACGTGGGGGAGAGAATGAGGACGGGAACTCACCGAATTTTGCAGGAGGCATCCCTGAAAGAGAAACAAAAATAAACATATTATGGTGAATGAGGTGCTTTTTCCAGGAGTCTACATTTCAGTGTTGATATAAAGCCTGGTCTGCACACAGTGTTTGTGTCAGGAAAACGATGTCACTGAGGAGGGAGATTTTTTACTGATATCGTTATCCTGCTACAAGTCTGGATGCAGTTATACCAGTATAACGATGCCTTTTACTCGTATAGGCTACGTCTACACTTGTTAATTTAGGTCGACTTAGCATGTCCACACCTAAATTTTAAGTCGACTTAGGGGGAAACTTACAAAGTCGACCTAGAGCGTCCACACTGGACGCCTAGGTCGACTTGTAGGGGCGAGGTGGACCTGGGACTGATCCACGGGGCAGGAGGGGCACCCCTTGCCAAGTGCCAGGGGGCTCAACATTTGTCTCATTGTACCTGGGTACAATGGGGCAAAGAGGGACAGGGACCCTGGCAGGGCATAGGGGCAGGGTGGGCAGGGCTCTGTCCTGCCCTGTGGGGGGGCATGCCAGGCTCCCCCTGTCCATCCCCCCCCCGGCAGAGAGGGCAGTGGGGGAGTCCTGGAGAGCCCTAATTCGACTTAGAATCGACTTAGGGCTACTCTGCGTCCACACTGGCTTAAGTCGACTTTAGAAAGTCGACTTAAGCCTAAAGTCGACTTTAAACTAGGTTTAACAAAGTCGACTTAATTTTCCTTAAGTCGACTTAAGCAGCTCCTTAAGTCAACTTAAGGAAAGTGTAGTGTAGACGCAGAGTAAATTAAATCGGCTTAAGCAAGCTTAAGTCGACTTAATTTACAAGTGTAGACGCACCCATAGTTTGTTCCCGATTGCTACAGGAAGAAGCTATAAAAATGTAAGCATCTACACTAGGGGAAATTGGTTGGTTTTAATGGCGGTTTCTCTTAGGAGTGGTTTGGGATGGTTTCCTAATCAAAAGAAATTGATGGCATTTGATACATTTAACACCTGGATCTTAAAGTTTGTTCTACATGGGAATTCACTTTCTGGGAAGGTGAAGAGCAGAGAGAGGAAGGGCTTGTTTTCCCTCCATCTATTCCCTGTGCTGTTGGGAAAATATGCTGCCCTGGGGACAATCCCAAAAGAGACCTTCCAAACCTGCTCCGCTGACCCTGCTCTTTTCTAGCGTTTGGTTTCAAGACTCTGGGTTCTCTTTTTATCCCTTTCTGCTATGGAAGAGCGGGACGTGTTTGCATTCTTAGTCTTGGATCAGAGACTTTTGGAAACATTCTCAATAAAAAACTGGTCCTGCAGCATATGAAGGTTCCCTTTGTAAGTAGTTGGCAATAGTGATTAACAGGGGTTTTAATTAAGAGTAAATAAACTGCTAGAGGGTGTTACGGAGGGTAACAAGTCAAAAGACTGTTCACATCGATACCAACTTCTAGCAATGAATTTATAACTATCTATGAGATACCCTGCGCGTTCCCGAAACGTGCTGATGACATTTATTTAGGTTTATAAACCACTTCTGAGTGGACTGTAACTATACAGCATGAGCTAAAAATCTTTCCATTCAAGGTGAAAAAATGTGTTTTAGACTTGGTGAGCTCTCTGGGAAATGGTTTGTGGACTGACATCCATGCTCCGGACAGGGCCGGATTAACACAGGGGCTGCAGCCCTGGGCCCCAGCCTGAAAGGGGTCCTGGACTGCAACAGATCCTGCTTATCTGGCCCTGCTGGCACAGCTCCGGCAGCGCCGGGGGGTCAGGGCCCTGGGGCCAGAGGCTGCGGCAGGCTGCTGAGGTACAGGGGCAGGGCCGGTCTCTGGCATGGCCCTGCAGGTCCTGCAACTCTATAGAGCCGCACCAGAGTCCCTAGGGGGCTGGCCATACCAGCCTGATCTGCAGAGCCCCGGCACAGTGGTCCAGTAGAATTGTAGGGCCTGGAAGATCACACCAGAGGCCGCTTTGCATGCCGGCCCCACCTCCTGGGGCAGACCCAGGGCAGAAGTCTCCCACCTTCAAAGCATCTGACGAAGTGGAATTTTCTCCCCCGAAAGCTCATGCGATATTTACATTTAGCATTACCTGGATTGTGTGCGCCCGACTAGAGTAACTCCATGTACCAATTAAGCGCTTCTCTGCACAACTAACTTGCATGAAAATCAAGCCTTTAAAGTGTATCCTCACATCTTACCTGGCTGCTGCGTGTCTAATTCAGTCTATTTCTGGCCCTCTCCTCCCATTTACCTGTTGCTATCTCACCATCTAGTCCAGTGTTGTTTCTAGAAAAAAATCTCTCCTGAATGATACTCTGCTTGTTAATTAGCCTGTGGAACTCCTTCCCACAGGACGTCACTGAGGCCAATCATTTAGTAAGATTCCAAGAGGGATTAGACGTTTCTCTGGATAACAAGAATATCCTGTTAGAAGAGTTAATCTTAACACAATGGTTTTGGAAAGGATATAAAATCTCTTGCCTCACGGTGTAAGTTAGTCTCTAATTATTAAGAGTCCTGCACTTTCCTCCAAAGCATCTGGTGCTGGCTGCTGTCAGAGAAGGGACATAGAGCCACTAGATGGACCTTGGCTCCCAACCAGGCTGGGGATTCCTATGTTTAATCACACTCTTTGTATTTTCTTCATTAGTTTTTTTTACCTTGTATTTTACCTTCATTTATCTTACCTTCATTTTTACCTTGTATTTTAAACAGACAAACTGCCAGAGCGATGCAAACAGCCAGGACTGCACGTCGATCTCTCATCCAGGGACAGACTCTCTGGGAAAAGGAACCTGAAACACAAAACTGCACATTTGGAATCAAGGATTTTATTTCAGAAAATGTCATCCCTGGCAGGGTCATCTGAGCCGGGGAAAAATCTGTCCCTGGAGGTACTATGAAAAGGCATTAGGTGGGATTTTCAAAGGCATCTCAGAGATTCAGAAACACACGTACCCCTGGAAGTCAGAAACCTATTTTTTCTGATCTTAAAACACAGGAATCTGCAAAACTTTCTGGAGAAAGAGACTGAAATATTTCCTTCACTCATTGTTTCTCTTAGAAATAAATCAGGTACATTGAACTCAGTGTTCCCAGGTTTTGCTGGTCCTCTTGGGGCCAGGGTAGTGAATCTGTAACGAATTCTCCCAGCACCCAAGCTGTATCCTCAGTGACCTACCATGCTTGAATCTGTAATGACTTCAGGGCTGTTTCTGCATCAAGTTCTCACCTTTTCCTCTTTTTCCAATGGGTATTTCCTCTATATCTCAGCTATAACACTGTGTGCAAACAGCCAGCGTGTGTGTGCTAACCTAGGCTGGCTTACAGCTGCTCCAGCTGTTGCAGAGGTGAATTGGGTGTGTGTCTGGGGCACTGGTATCTTCTCTCTTGTGAAGAGCTACACGACACATTGCTGCCGTTCCCATGATGCCAGCTGTGCTTGGGAACTTCTGAGTCCTGAAATCAGCCCAGAAAGGTGAACATTCATAGGCGATTCACACTGAGACACATTCAGTGCAGTGTTTAGATCAGGTACACCATGGACTTCTGCGGTACGCTGTGTCTGTGAGGGGACAGAAGGGCCCTGACTGACAGAGCAGCACCAGGAAAAGCCTCCAGTGGAGACGTGGTTAGACCACAACTCTGTGCTTTTATTCATTTAGATTGTTTCACATGTGTGCGTTGTGGGGGAGGATTCACAAAGTCTCTATGGAAAATGAGACCTAGGCTCCTTGCCACAAAACAAACTCAGAGAGGTTCTCTGGACACAGAATTATCACAGTTTTGAAATCTGATATCCCAAGAACTTGCAGAGCTACCCCATTGGCACATTCCCCTACCCAGGGCTACCCAGGTCCTGTTAGGTCACGAGATCTGGCATCCGTAAACTTGACTCTTGACTGAGTCATTTTGGGTGGGAGACAAGTTCCAAGGGGGTAGCTGTGTTAGTAGAGCCCTGCACGGATACATATATGTGGATCCGCATCCGATCTGCACCTGCGAGAAATGGTCTGCAGATATCCGTGTTGTATCTGCGGATGCGGATATAATGTGGATATCCATGGATATCCGCGTATTTGCAGGGCTCTAGCCATGCACAGATAAAAATATGTGGATCTGTTTCTGATCTGTATCTGCGGATGCGGATATCCGCGGATATAATGCAGATATAATGGGGATATCCACGGATTTGCACGGCTCTACGTGTTAGTCTAGTTCAGCAAAATAAACAAGGAGTCCTGTGGCCCTTTTAAAGACTAACACATTTATTTATGGCATGAGCTATCATGGGAGAAAAAATCCCACTTTGTCAGATTCCTGAAGAACCTGACGAAGTGGGATTTTCTCCCACAAAAGCTCCTGCATTAAGTAAATAAGTTTTGTTGAACTAGACTGACACAGCTACCCGTCTGGAAATGGATAAGCTGTGAACCTTAATTCAAAAGAACTGGCAGCTTGTCTCCTTGGGGATGGATAACCAGAGGTACCTCTACACTTTCAGTTCCAGCCATCCAACATCATCACCTGTAAAATGGGTACTCCTTGCTGTGTGTGTTTCCTATCTAGAATCTCCCCTGGAGACCAGGCCCAGATTAAGGGCCCACAGGGCCTTGGGTTGCCCCCCCACTTTGGGCCCCCCATCTGGGGCCCCACCAGTCCACCCACCACTGTGGGGGCCTTCGCATGAGCCGGCGCTGGTGCTGGGGGGCAGAGTCCATGCTCCCCGCTGCCTCTGGGCCGGCCAGCCTGCCTCTGGGTTGGAGCAGGCCAGCCTGTTCGCTCTGCTCCGAGGTTGGGGCCAGCTGCCATGCGGTGAGGCTCTGGTTCGGTCTTCCAGGACTGTAGCCCTGGAGGGCCAGACCAGAGGCCATACTGAGTGCGAGCTGGGCCTGGCCTGGCCTGGCCCCGGTGGTGGACCAGCCGGCCCAGGGACGGGGCAGGAATGGCTCTGATCCAGTGCCCCACCGCCAGGGGAGGATGGATGTGGAAGGAGCCATAGGGGCTGGAGCCTGGGGCCCCCTTTCAGGCCGGTGCCCAGGGCCCACGTCCAGATAGCCTTTCTTAATCCGGCCCTGCGGGAGACTTCATCACTTGATTAGCATGCAGCTTAGACTGTACTTAGGCGCTCGGTTTGAAGCAAGCAATACTCAGTCTACATGGAGCCGGACAGGTAGAGAAGCGGATCCTGCCTGAACAAACTTTTATCACCTTCTGACGACCAGCCCTCCAGTCACAGACCTTAAGCACATAATTTTCAGCGTAGCTATCTAACTCCTGACATTACATCTGGCCCATACATGCGTTTTACAGTGACAGCAAGGACCAGCCTGACACATGCTTTCAGCAGAGACCTGTTACGTAGATACCAGGCTCAGTGGATCTCTGCCACCCTTATGCAGCCTCTGCCAGCTGGCACCAAGCAGTTCCTGGGGCACAGAAGTATTATTTTACTCATATAAAGGGGCTTAGACAGATACAGCGTATTTCCCTTCCGTACGGGACTAGCTACATTGACATAAGGCACTTTTATAGCAGAATGGGGGATTACACTGTTATATATAGACACAAATAAATTTCAGGGGAGACAGAATGGAGGAGGCAGCCGCGAAGGCTGGATAAATTGAATTCACCACACAACCCTTCAGTTGGTCACACAGCTTCAGGGATATGACATTTCAGCCCCAATGTGCTCTTTTGGGATGGGCATGGTACAAGAATCTCCAATAGACGGAGAGAGAAATTCCATTAACTTAGCTAAGGCCAGAAGGGACCATTAGATGAACTAGTCTGACTTCCTGCGTAACACAGAGCTTTATATTTCGCGCACGTTCCCCACACTGAGCCCAACAACGTGGGTTAGAATAGAGAAATGCATTTCAGCCCTCAAGAGACTGAACTGCCGTGGCCTCGGCGTAAGCAGTCTTAGCGGGTGAGCAGGAAAGGCATTAGCCCAGGGCCCCACAGGGGAGGGGCTATTTAAAATGAATAGCTGCGGTTATTTAAGATCTCCTGGTGGGGGAGGAGGGCTGCAGTGGGGCTGGCTGGGGCCCAGCGGAGAGGGGCGGCTGGGGGGGCCTCATTCTTGACTTTTGCCCAGGGCCCTGGAATCCCTAAGACCGACCCTGGGCCTCATGCAGCAAGCAGGAGGAACTGTCATGCCAACAATGCCTGAGGCCACTGTAATGACAGGGAACTGGGAGATGGCTGGATGGTCTTAGTAGATGATCCGTGCCACAGAGGAAGGTGAAAAACCCCCAAAGCCCTGCCAATCTGAACTGGGGAAAATGTCTTTCCCAACCTCTTCTCTGGTGACCAGTCTGACCTTGAATGCGTGAGAAGGACCCAGCAGCTAGGCATCCAGATAGGGATTCTCTGGACATCCTCAAAGCAGTGGTCCTCCCTAACTAGTGTCCCAGCTCCAGCTGTTGCCCATCCCTGAAACTTCAAAGGAAAGCAACAAACAAACGGACTTAACAAAACTAAAAATGCACCTGGCTAAATGTGCACTGGAGAAAGAAATTCCTTCCTGACCTCTGCAAACAACTGGCTGAAACCCTGAAGCATGAAAGTTAATACTGAATCTCTTAGATAGATAGATGCTGATGATGAATGAGCTCCATCTCCTCACAAAATTCCACCTCCACAACTTTTCCCGCAGAGGCCTCCCCACTCTGCTTTTATACTGACTCCATAAACCATATGTAGAGCATCTTTTACCCACGAATTCCTTCAGCACTGTTGGCAGACTGCTCCCTTGAGGAAAATCCCTGGCCCTCCTGCTCAGCTTGTTGGAAATGAGGGCTGAACATTTCAAAGTCGCCTTCTCAGCCCTGCAAGGGACACAAATATGTTTGTTTATCTAAAGTTAGGTCTTAAACTCCCAGTCCAGCCAGCATCTAAAAGGGCTCTCAGGGTGAAAGGCTCCTCCCCTGTTAACAATGCCCTGAGCTAGTCTGGCCCCAAGGTGGAGTTTTTCAACCCAAAGCTGTGGGGCAATCCCTTCCCCAGGATGGGTCACACAGGCACAGTGATGGAGCACCAGGGCAAAGGGGATGGAGGGGACAATCCCAAACGTGGGGGGTTGGGTTGTAGCCTGATCTCTCAGCCTCTTCCCAGCATGATGGGGCTTGAGGGGCAGGTGGAGCCCAGACGTACCTGTACATGATGCTTCTGACACCCTAGAGGGGAATGAGAGACAGAGCAGAGTCAATGGCCCAGCCCGGCCCCCTGACCCAGACGGTCCCTCCCAGCCCCAGCCCTGCATGCTCCCTGCAAGGGAACTGCTCATTCCCACGCTCCCAAACTTAACTGTGAATCGCTTGGCTTTGTAATGACTAGAGTTTGGCCGCGGTTTCCAGCCAGCCTATGAGAGTCAGGTGTCCAAGTCCTAAGGGAAGTCAGTGGGAGCTGGGGGCTCCACGGTTCCTTTGAAATGCCCAGTGTTAGGTTTCAGCCTCTTCTGAAATGAAAGCCCAGCAAACCCAGAGGCCGAGCAGCCTAAGAGATATGGGCACGGAGCAGGAATCGGAACACCTGGCTTCCATTCCTTCACCATTGCCTGGGACAAGTCCTTGCCCACCTGTGTCTCCTCCCACCCTGCATCTGCCTTGTCCATTCAGAGAGTGAGTCCGTCCAGCCAGGCGTTGTTCGTGCAGTGCCTGGCACAATGGCGCCCCTGATCTCAGCGCGGGCATCGACCCACGCGTGTTATGGTTATTGTTAGCTGCCTCTCTGACCCCTTCTCTGGGCAATCAGGGAACATCTACACCGCAAAAAAAGAGCCTGGGACCCACACACCTGCCCTGCTCTGGGGGCGGGGAGCAGGGCCAGCCTATGGCCAGGGGAAGTGCTCCTGGCCCGCCCGAAGGCAGCAGGGAGCAGCAGTAAGTGCGGTCTTGAGGGGGCCGCGGCGCGGGGCCCACATTACTGCGGGGCCCGGGGCGATTGCCCCGTTTGCCCCCCCAGGGACAGCCCTGGAGTCCTTGCTCCCACTCAGAGACCTGCCTGACCTTGAAGACCAGCACCCTTGGGGCTCAACCTCCAATCTTGCCGTGGGCAGTGAGGGCAGGGGGTTGGGCGTCCCCACTCCGAGGGGCTCTCTCCACGCTGGATGTTTCCCTGACCCACTGAGTGATGCATATAGTTCAAAGCAAATACCATTTCTTAAACAGGAATCAGTAAAAACCGAGGCAGATGAGCTTTGCTCTGTATCTGTGCCGGGGAGGCGGTATTAATAGAGAGAGTTCCTACCGGCACAAAACGGCTTGCCCTGCTTTTGTTTGATTTTTCGTTGTTTTAAGCTGCAAAGTCACATTTGAGGATTCAGGAAATGTTTTTCCCGTCTTCTGTGCCAGGCAGAAGTGGCCATTCCCATTGTGTGTTACAAGTAGTTGCAAGGCAGCTGGGGGAAGCCCTGTCCCCCCCTCCTCCCCTTCTTCAGTCTCATCCTTTGCAGCATTAGACTTGGGGGGGAACCCCCACCCGAGCAGGTTTCATCCAGCCCTTTGCCACATCCTGCCCCCCCCTCCAGCTCCAGGAGTCCCCCTGGCTCTCGGAATCCCTCATTCCAGCCACGTAGGTCAGGGAACTTGGGTCCCCTATGTGCAGTTCCAGAGGCCAGAGGGGGGTGATCAGGGCTGGAGGCAGCTTTCAACTTCAGCCCCTGCAGCGGGAAGCCGGGGGGAGCAGCTCCTTCCCGCTCAACAGCCATTTCCAGGGAATCAAGGTCAGCCCTTATCTCCTGCCGATACTCACTCAGCTCGGCTCTGAGTATGCATCAGCAACCCTGAGCCCACCAGAGCAGGGCTAGTGAGAGCCCACCCAGCGCCTGTCCTAGGCCGGCACCTGGGGGCATGGTCCCCCCCATGGCACACCACTGCTACTTTGTCCTAAACTCTGACCAGCTCACAGGGACTAGGACGGGATTCCCCACCTTCTTCGCTCCCTGATTGGTAGAGCCCTGCGCAGATACAAATATGTGGATCCACATCTGATCTGCATCTGCAAGAAATGGCTCGTGGAGATCCGTGTTGTATCCGTGGATGCGGATATAATGCGGCTATCCATGTATTTGCAGGGCTCTAGCCTTGCACAGATAAAAATATGTGGATCTGTATCCGATCTGCATCTGCAAGAAATGATCTGCGGATATCCATATTGTATCCGTGGATGCAGATATCCACCTATTTGCAGGGCTCTAGTCCTGCACAGATAAAAATATGTGGATCTGTATCCGATCTGCATCTGCAAGAAATGGTGTGCGGATATCCGTGGATTTGCAGGGCTCTACTGATTGGCCTGCCCCAGAGTGCTGGCCTCTCTCTGGAGTCTATCTGTATCAGAGTCCTGATTCCTCATTGCTCCTCCCCCTGCCCTTTAGTACTGAGAGATGCCAACCAAAAAGAGCCACTACATTTCAGTAAGCAGCCCTTCCAGGTGTATTCAGCAGCCGGCCCATCAGGTATCCTGCTGGCTTGGGCCTGCCACCCTTTGTATGGGGAAAGAGGGTGAAACTCTGGCTGCTGGTGGAAGTTCAGCTGCAGCCTTAAGCAGAGCTGCCAGGTGAAGAAGAGCCCTGCAGCCCTTCCCGCCTTTGCTAGCTTGATCACAGGCCCATCAATAGCAGAGGGTCTTGCGTGCTATGGTCTCCTGTGCGACTGTTTCCTCCTCACCCACCCACCCCTCTGGCTGCCTTCAGCCCTGGGAGCTTTTTGTACCGAGCTATCCTAAAACTCCAGTCACCATCCCCACACTGGGCTCTGGGCGCGTCTGACACTGTCTCACCTGCAGCAATTCAGGCGCCGGCTGCTGACCCTTCCCCTCCAGCTCCGTGATCAGGGCGCTGAGCTGGGAAATCTCCTTCTCAAGGCAGGCGATGCTATCCTTCTTCCGCCTCATGATCTCGCCATCCAGGTCCCCCAGCCGGGCCAGCAGGAGGCGCTCTCGTTCGGCCAGGAGCTGGCGCAGCCGTTCACACTCATATACCTTCAGCTGCCTCTCCAGCTCCACCTGCCGCTGAGGGGAGGGCACAAAGGGACCCCCGGGAGGGCAGAGCAGGGTCACACAGGAGGGTGAGAGAATAGAGAGCCGTGGAAAGGACGCTGAGCCCTTTCCAGGCTGCACAGGATGGGGGGTCCATTCCAGGGGGCCTCTGTGCATCGCACCATCTGCTCCCTGCTTCGTTCAGCTAGTCTGTCCATAGAATAGCTGCACCCCTGCACTATTCCAGCTGTTGTCCTTAATTCCACCCCCCCAGCAGTGTGCTGTAGCCCACCCCCCTGGAAATGCAGCATCCTCCAGTGCCTCTCTCCTCCCACACAGCCTTCTTCTCCTCTGCCCACCAAAATCAGGTCTCGGGCATTAGCTAGCTGTAGCACTTCCTGCCCCTGTCCCCTGGGATCTGCAGAGCAAAGTCAGATCACCCACACAGCCCAGCATTGGCCCCAGCTCCTTGGCACATCCTGGCTCAGCAAACTGCCCAAGGGTTTTCAGTGCCCGAGGCGAACAACGAGTTTGGTGCCCCTCTTGCACATGTTATAAGAGATAACATATGTAAAAAATTCTCCTCCATCTAATTCGGTGCCCCTTAAAGCCTGGAGCCCGAGGTGACTGCCTCCTTCACCTATATAGTTGGGCCGGCCTTGACTGGGTTTAATGCCCTGCTCTCCTCCTGAGTGACCTTGGGCCAGCCCTTTATTCAGTCTGTGCCTCAGTTCCCCTAGTGCAAAGGGGACAGCTGCATTGCCCTGCGTTTGAGGCAGGATCAGTGCATTACAGAGGGCGAGAGGCCCAGCGACAGACCCAGGGGCGAACCAGCTGCTGTCTGTATTACGGACATGCTGAGCCACGTGCAGCTATAAGTATGTACATGGTGCAAGCACAGAGGAAGAGACAGCCCTGCCCCAGGTGCCTGCAGCCTAAGCAGACATGGGGGAAGAAGCAAAAGGACGGGCCTCAGATCAGAAACGGAGCCCAGGTGTCCTGACTGCTCAAGCAGACAGCCACCCTGCACCGCCTCTTCCCACCGCTCAGCGGGACAGGCAGCACTGTGTTTTTAGTGCAGTGCCATACACAGCTGATGATACCAGCCTGCTGCATGCAACTTTCTCACATCCAGGGGTGAAGAGCTCGCAGGCTCCAGCCCTGATATTGCCCAGGTTTACTACTGACAGCCGTGTTAGCAGCTAACCTGCTGGGGCAAGACAGGGGCCACCTACTGTCAGTTTCTCACTCTCCTTTTCCTCAGCATATTGGACTTGCAGCAGCTTGTCTCTCTCTTTCTTCAGCTCCTTCAAATGACTCTGGATTTGTTCCTGGAAAGAGGGTGGGGGGAGCTTACACCTTGATCTGGTGATTAATTAACAGGTAATGACGTTGTGCTGGTCCCCTGAACTACAGCGAAGAGTCGGTGTCAGAGGTGGACAGTAACGCCACGTGTATCACAGGTGAAATCTCTTGCATCGTGACAGCAACTCTCCGCACCAAAGCAGCCCCCTGGTACAGCGGAGAACACGGGCTGGGAGCCGGGAGCCCATGGGCTGTTCTGCTGGCAGGCATAAAAACATCTGCAGCTTTTGCCAGAAACCAAGCAGAGAGCATAAGAAAGTGGTAAACAGGCATGACCCCATGGCCTGAAAAATATAGTAAGTGCCTATGCGCTTAATCGCAAGATGTTCCAGATGCCTGAATATGATAAGTGTCATGGTAATGGGTGAGATTTTTCACAGCTGTTGGGTATCAACTCCGCAAAGCCTCAGGATGTGGGCAGGCATCATCGTATGCCATCTCCTCCCTTCCAGCCACCGGCTTGTAATAAGGAGCTGCGCTGTTGCTGTAAGGATTGGTGACAAGAGGGTCTCTAAGTATGAGACGGTCTGATTGTGGGGTCCGAAGACCGACCTCATCCTGCACTGAAGGAAGGTGCAGAGCAGAAGGCCTCTCCCGAGTGGAACCGTGACTGGCCAACAAGGTCCACCTGGAGATTGTACCACTGGTTGATAAGCTATCGCTGTCCTCTGTGTGCATTTACCATTCATCCATACCAGGGGTCTGCAACCCATGCGGCTCTTTGAGGCTCTGGGCTCCAGGCAGGGGTTAAAGTAAGGGGGAACGCACCGGAACGCAGTTCCGGGACCCACAAATTTGAAGGACCAGAGTTCCGGGGCCCCTAAAAATAGAAAAATCCAGCGGAACGCATGTTCCGCCTTGCCCTGGCTGCTGGCAGGTCCTGCGCCCCACTGTTGTTAATCACAATACTTATTGTGTGATGCAGTGTTTGCTAGTGTGTGACAATAATTGCTATAGACATAAACGCCATAAAATTATAAATATTTTTATGGAGCGATAACCGATGCATGTGGTACTGAGAAGTGGTTGCAAATGCCTACCTGGGCTGGGGCCCACACATGCATGAAGGGGGCCCAGACAATACGGGAAGGGGGCCCGGAGATTAGGAGGGTTCTGGGGCCCGTCAAATTATACTTTAACCACTGGCTCCAGGCCCCCCTCCACTGGGGGAGCCTCTGGTAGACCCCCTGATCCAGATCCCCCCAACCCCTACCAGCAGGTTACACCTATTGCGGCTCTCAAAACACTTGGTTACTGAAGGAATTTTTTTAAATGGCTCTTCTTACCGTTTGGGGTGCTCCTATCTGAACCTGGTAAACCTAACTCAGGGAGCTGGGCAAGGTCACTTCAGACAGGATGGGGAGCAGCACCCCCATCTCCCCAAGTGTGCCTACGCCATGGCCGGGAGCATGCCACACTTCGGGACCCTGCTTCACACCAGCGAGTGGTGTCACCCAACTGGCAAAGGGTGTCACACTCCCTGGCCCGCGGAGAATATAACAGCCTATTCCCGCTGCAGAGAATTCCTTCGGTTCTAGGGGAAAGGGGATCTGTGGCTCCAGCTTGCATTGGTACGTCTCCCACCATTGTGGGGCCCTACGACACCGCAGTAGCGACTCCCTACCTACCTGATAATCCTTGGCAGCCTCTTCTATGGGGAGCACAGTGTGTGTGCGGTGATCTCGGGACTCCCGGCATACCAGGCAAACAGGTATCTGATCCTCTTCACAGAACAGTTTGAGAGCCTCCTGGTGTCTCTCACACAGACCCTCTCCCTCCAGCTTGCCCACTGCCTGTGAACGTAGTCTCAATTCCACCCTTTTCCTCAGCTCCTTGTTGGGCCGCAGGTTTTTCTGGGGAAAGGTCTCTCTGCACTGGGGGCAGCAGAAATCTGACTCCCCCTCCCGCCATGACGGGTTGATACAGCCCTGGCAGAAGCTGTGCCCGCAGAGTGTAGTCACTGGGTCCTTGAAAACCTCCAGGCAGATAGAGCAAGTCACTTCATCCGCAGCAGACATGGCGCCTGGCAGAGAAGAGACAGCGCCTCAAGGTTGAGTTTCAGGTTCCCGAGCCCAGAAACCTGTTTAAAGTGAAGCAGCTGAGGGCGTTCCACTTCGGTTTTTGTTTGCAAAAGAGGTCCCTTGCAAAGCTTAGTGAGTCACTCTTCAGAAAAGAGGAAATACATCCACTGAATGGTTCATGCTAGTGAGACATACCTGTGTGCTTTTCTGCATGGCTCTGGAAGCACGGTTCTTTGCAGTCAATGCCATTTATGCAGACAGGCAGAGAAGTGATTGTGCTGAGATGTGTGCCTTCTACAGCTATGGCCCTCATACTCCTGGAGTGCCCAGAGCCGGTCTTTGCATGCTAAACTGCTAATCGGAGACAAAAAACTTTTGTACCAAGGCCGGCCCAACCATAGGTGAACTAGGCAGTCACCTAAGGTGCCAGGCTTTAAGGGGCACCAAATTAGATGGAAGTGAATTTTTTTCTCTGTTTAAACAAAATATATTAATATGTTATCTCCTATAACATGTGGAGGGGGGCACCAAAGTCATAGTTTGCCTAGGGTGCCAAAATCCCTGGGGCCGGCCCTGCTTTGCACATACATTCATCCAGTTCCCATGTACAAGATCACATTTGAAAGCCTGAGTCACGTGCATCCCAGAGGCTCTGAAGACCAGCAGGCAGGGGGAAAGCCGGCCAAAACGTACTTATTTTAAATCCAGATTTTGGTAGGCTGAACTCATGATTTTTGAACCTTGCGGTTGGTGATACTGGAGTTAGCAACCCAAATTAACCTGGGGGAGGAGAACACGTGGGGCTTAGAGGGTGTGCTGAGTAGCCCCTGGAGGTGTTTGGGGAGGAGAGAGTTATGGGGAGAGGGAGGACAGAGTGGCATTTGGGAATGCCCAAGTGTATGGGCTCCTGTGGAACTTTGGGGATAGTAGGGTGTGGGGGGCTGGGGAGACTGAGCAGCAACTAGGGGGGAATATGTGGGGTTATACCCCACCTTGTACCATATCAGCTATAATTAGAGCTGGCCTTGAATCACCACCAGGCCATCTGGAGGAGAATCAGGCTGGTTTCTGATGAAGCAGGGCTGGAACTGTGGTAAAGCCACTATGTGATGGGGTGCCTGCCCCTCACTGGCCAGGAAAGGGTTAAGGGGGCCCTTGGAAAGCCAATAGGAAGGAGCTGTGTGACGGCCAATCAGTCAGGGCTCAGAAGACCAGTATATAAGGTAGCTGCAAAGCAAAGCCAGTGGAGAGTGCTTTTCTGGAGCTTAAGGGGCAATACCCTGGATAGAGCAGAGGCTGGGTGCTTGGAACGGCCCTGACTCAAGGTCGGAAAAGGTACTTGGGCTGTGAGGAAGTGAGCCGGGCAGGGCCGTCCCTGGGGGGGCGAATGGGGCGATTGCCCTGGGCCCCGCGCTGTCCCGCTCCCAGCGGGGCAGTGTGGGGCCCACTCTGCAGCCCCCCCACACGTCTGTGCTTCTCCCTGCTCCCACTGCCTTCAGCAGCAGCGTGAGCCAGGAGCACTTCCCCCGGCTGGTCCCTAGGACTGCACTGGCCATAGTGGGAGCAGCTAGAAATGGGACGGCAGAATCCCCCAGAAGAGGACAGCGTGGCCAGGAGGGAGTGCGAGACACCGCTGATTTCCAGATAATCAGCAGGAGGCGCCAAGATGGGGAGTGGCACCGTGTTACACAGTAATGGTACTAAAAAATTGATGACTGATGGCTAAGAGTAAATGTAATAAAAAGCCTCGATGATTTGTCTTGCTCCTAGGTAAGGCTGCTGGGCACAAACAATAATCTGCATATGTATTTTGCCTTTAGTACCTGCTAATGTAGCCCCTTCGGGGTTTCAGAGAGTGTGGGCCCTTTAAATCATTGCCTGTGGGGGTCGTGCTGATTGTCCCAGAAGGAGAGAGTGCTGTTTGGGAGGGAAGGATGAGGATAGGGTGTGGCTGAAGTTCCTGGCAGAAGAGCTTCAGACAGAGGAGAAGCAGCTGAGAACCTGCCCGAAGCCAGGGAGGGGCAGAGCGAAGCCAGGGAGGGGCAGAGTGGCTAAGTGGGGATGCCCAAGATAGGAGCCAGGAAGACACTATGCCAGGGAGGAGTCGCCCGAGGACAGACTGGAGCTGGACCCAGTGACATGGATGCCCAGAGCTGTGGGGCCGTGAGTACGGAACCTGGGACTTGACCTGGGACTGGGGGAGGCTGTAGTTAGTTAAGTGGGGAAGGCATCACTCTGTGGTCGCAGGGAAAGTTGCTGGTGCCGAAGACGACCAGGAGCACCCAGGACTCAGCGCCAGACTGGATCTGTGCTGGGACCCTTGAACTCGGTGTGCAGCGCTCAGTGTAGAGCCTTGTGCAGATACAAAAATGTGGCTCTGGATCCGATCTGCATCCGCTCAGTGACAGCCTATCTGATCTGGGATCCGCATGCTGCATTTTAGGTCCATCTGCATCCGCACTGCCCCCGCCTTGCGGCAGCTCCTGCTCTGACTATAGAAGCAGAGCATCTGTCTGGCTGCTGGAAGGTGGGGGAGGAGGGAGCTGCTGGGGTTCCTAGAGTCAGAGGCAGGACTAGCCTGTAAGCTGAGCTCCCATGAGTCACTGTCTCTGATTGGCTGGCAGACTGCAAACAGAGCTGAGCTGGGATTGGCTGGAGCGCTTCTTTTGTTGCTCACTGCTCCTCTCAGCTGGGGCAGAGACAGCAGCTGCAGCGATCATACCCTGGGCGGATGAAAATAGAATCCACATCCACCTTCCAATCCGCAACTGGATCTGCGGATATCTGCAGCTGCATCCGCGGATGCGGATACCCGCGGATCTGAAGTAGATACCTGCAGGGCTCTGGCTCAGCTTGTGGCATCACTTGGCTTGTGGGGCCGTTAGTTGTTACCCTCTTTAACTGCTGCTCCATCCCCCATTTTCTCCTTCATCCCTCTGTAAATAAATCTTTCCCATTTCCATATTCACTGCACTATCCCAGCATGTGAGCTTGTGTGACCACTCCAAGGGGGTTTGGAACAGTTGCCCCTGGGGTGAAAAGGACTGTCCCTGCCACGTTCCTGCATGTGGCTAAAGCTGCCGGCAGGGCAGACTCCATCTTGGCCACAAGGGCACTATACTAAAAACATTTATTCTCTGTATACTTGATTGAAGACCTGTTGATTATATGCTTCAGGTGAGTTGTGGACAACTAATGACTTTTTAACAATTAGTAAGTGTCCTGATTTGCAAAATATTGTCCAAGATAAAAGGCAACCTGAAAGAATCTAGTGCTGAAGCTGGTAAACTAATGCTCCCTGGTCTCAATAGAAGTGTTAACCTAATTAAATCCCATCACAACATCCCCTCATCTAATGGGCAACTCTAGTTTGTTAGATTTCAACTAACTGGCCCCATAGCAAATTCATAGAACTGACTCTTATTCACATTTATATACTCTCGTCCTTGCTGCCCAGTTAATATGAATGATTCGCATTTCAGCATCACTGCTCAAGTCGGCCCACTTTTGGTGTGAGATGGAAACCTTCCCTGACAGGATATTGTCTAAACACCAGAGCTTAAAGAGCCAACACTGCTGGTTCATGGCAACTGCACCTGTATTCCACCCTCCCCGGTGGTCCAGCTGAAATCCAGTCTGGAAAAGTAAAGACTAAATAGTCCCTGTTCCAAAATTTCCCTGAGAAGCTTGGACAGATGTGAAATAAAAGAATTATGTTCCAAGCGTCCTTTATAGTAGTAGCAACGTGGGCCTTTGAAGGTCACTTCCTCATGTGGGCTTGAGACAATACAGAGTCAGCAATAATCATTTAAGCTCTCAGGACAGTTCACAGATACTTTCTCGAGAGGGAGACTAGTGATTTATATTGTCCTCTGCAGTAAAACCTTCATCTCTTAGGCACCACAGGTAATCAGCTACTTCAGCACTGTTAATAAACACTTTTCATCAAAGGTCCTGTCAGGTAACGGTCAGGTGTAATGTATAACATTCCGTTTAAAGGTGTCCAAAAGACTAGGCCACAGGGCCACAAGATCAGCAGTCTGAAAAACAAATGAGTCGAAAGATGGGAAAGGCCAAAAAGCTGTTACATTAGATAAGGCCAACTGACCAGTACACAGGCGTGGTAAACTAGCTACGGAGAGGAGGGGGAGGATGACAGACCCCCAGCCCTCTGGCTAGATAACCGCAGAGAGAGAAAGAGGATCAGAGAAAGGGGCTTTCTAATAATCAGAAAAAAACAGCTGGACCCCAAAAGTGAAAAACACACATCACTGCAATCTTTTGGGCCATAAAAGGAGGCTTGTTGGGGGTGGGAATTGGGAGTTCTTTGTCTCAGTTTATTCTGAGGCGAAGGGGCTCTGGGACTGATCACCCCACAGCACTTCCCACCAGGCCCAGCAGGACATGAATGGGCCGGGTGAAAAGGAACCTCGAAGGCCTGGCCAGCTATCGGGAAGATCAGACCAACCATCTGATAAAAGAAAGGTAAATTAAAGTGACGAGAGTCCAGAGTAGCGCCTGGCTCTTAAATGAAAAACTAACACAAAAAGTTTTAAGGTTTTCCCAGCTTTATGCTGAGACTCTTAAGTAAAGGAACAAAAACTGCATCAGCCTTGGGTTTGGAATTGCTGTAGGAACTGGGGAAGGTATAGGATTTTGCTTTGGGTATAATTGTGCTAGCATTTCTACTTCTCTGTGTGTGTGCTTATAGATGCTCTTATTCTATCAATTATGATGTGTTAGAGAGTGTGTGTGGTGAAATTATAAGCCGGTTACCAAGGCTGAGACTATATCTTGTGCGCAGCTGCACCAACCTCCCCCGCCCCCGGGGTTTGAAAGCAAGGGTGCACAAGTGAACTTCGTGCCCAACTGGATCCCCTTCCTGTGTGAGTGCATAAACAGGCAACCTCTGTACTTGGTGTCTGTGCTGCTCTAACTCTGCTGCAGGGGGGAGGAAAGTGTGAATGGGGGATAACCGCTCACCAGGACTGGGACTAAATCCTGTGTACCCCAGTGCACACGTGAACCCCATGACCCAGCGGGTGTGAATGAGACCCCTATACAACAGCACAAAGAGTCCTGTGTCATTGTGTTTTACATATGGGCTTGTGTTCTTGATTGCTTTGGCTCATGTGTATATTGGGCTCTGTTATGCTCTTTATGATGCAAAACCCTGAATCTGCATTCATGCAATAAGCAGCATTGCAGTTCAGAGGGTTTGTGGATATTGGATGTTTATTGTACGGCTAATCACTGCCTTAACCTGTGTGATTGGAATCATAGTGCCTTAATAAAAGTCACATGCATAGTAAATAGACAAAAATCCTTGTTAGGGGTGTTCCTTGCCTATGGGCTTTGGGAGCTTCCCAACATCCACGTTTAAAAAGACCGGATATTTGTTTAGGCACCTTTCTCCTTTGAGGGGATAAAGCTCTAACAGGTCCCTCTAGATGTTAATGTTCCCTTTTGACCTCTTCATCAAACAGAAGAGTAACAGGCAGGAAAACGGTTTACCTTGCTAACCTCTAACAAGATAGACACTTCGTCAGATAACTACCAACGGCACACTTGTCTATCAAAGCTCTAGTCTACTCTTAATGAACGGCCTTCCCTACCACTGACTTTTCCTGTAATGTTTTTTAAAAGGTCCCATTCGGGCCATGGATTTGCGAAGTTGCTCAGCCAGTACAAAAGCATTATAACAGGGGTTGACAAAGTTGCCGCTCAGCTAGGTGCCAAGCTTCAAAGTCAAGCACCTAGCTTGGACACCCTTTACTGCAGGACAGGGCCGGATTAAGGCCCGGGGAGGGCCCAGGGCTGCCCACTCTTGTAGGGACCCCCACCCTACCCGGCCTAGGGGTGCCATTCACACTCCCTTGTGCTGGGGCATGAGCTCTGGCTGGCATTGCAGAGGGGGATGGGGGGGCTACACTGCTGCAGGGGGGTGGTTGGGAGGGGCTGCTGTGGGGAGGGGGCAGCAGGGAGTACCATGCGTGGGCCCACAGGGGTTTGGAGGGACATCAGAGGGGGCCCCAGGTGGATGCTACTGTAGGGGGTGTGGAGGGGCTGCAGGCCAGGGCTCCTCACTAGTTGCAGAGTGGCCCCATGGAACAGCGCTGCTGTGGGGAGTGAGCGGGCAGGCCAGAGGTTACAGTCTGCGAGCAGACCAGCAGTACCCTGCCACTCAGGCTGGGGCCAGATTTTTGGGAGGCTGTGGGGCCCCCTTAACGCCAGGGGCTGCAGCCCCTATAGCCCCACCTTAATCCGCCCTGCCCAGCAACCTGGGCTTTCCTCCCACCACTATGGTCAAGCCCCACTGTAAAGCTAGCTGGGGGGTGACGGAGAGCTGCAGCAGGTTCCCACTGAGACACTGTCGGGGTTCAGGGGACCAGTTGTGATTGTATTTCATAAATGCAATAATCCATAGCAGCTATGCCATGTTTAGTACCAATAGAAAGGTTGTAACTTGTTAGAAATAATATTGTTTAGGTTCAGATGTCCTATCTGTAGTAGAAGCTATGAATACATTTGTTATATCTGTATTTCGACTTATGGGATTCTGGGGAACACCCCCGACAGGATGTCTACAGCCATTGTCTCCTGAACAGCCCATTTAGGGAACCACAGGTAAAATGGGCCTAGGAAGAAACCTGATCAGTGAGTCACCCGGACTGACCCTGTGACTCAACTCCATTTAGATGTGTAAAAAACGCCACCGAGGCTAGGAAAGGCCAGGGGTGATAAAACTCCATTTTGTCCTCAGCTGACACCTACCTCTGGAACTATTCGTCTGCAACTGAACAAAGGACTGAGGGCCGCCAGGTGCTGGGTGTCCATCAGGGGAACTGGACAAACTCCAAATTCTTCCCAGGACTTGCTTTACATGGACTCAATCATCTGTACATATGTGACTCACTTTGACCCTTTAACATCTCTCATATTTTGTTTCTTCCCTTTTTATAATAAATCATTAGTTGTAGTTACTAAAGGATTGGCCATCAGTGTGGTATTTTGGGTAAGATCCAAACCTATATTATGTGTAATGTGATTGGCCCTTTGGGGTCAGGAGAACCAATCGTTTTAGAGACCAGCAACTAGGTGGGAGCCAGAAGAGCTGGAATGCAACAAACGGAGCTGTTTCTATTTTGTTATGTTTCTTGATAACCGGTGTGGGGAATCAGAAACATGGTTTGTTACTGATCGGGAATCTGGCTTAAGCGCCACCCATCCGGGTTTAGAGAGTTTGGCTCTCACTTTTGCAGCTTGGCCTGATCTTTGCACATTCCGCTAGTTAACCCAGGAGGCCCAGGTCACACCCACCCCTCGCTTTCCTGCTTTGTAAATGGAGACGATCTCCCAACAAGGAAAGACGCAGCCAGGTAGGCCAGCTGCACTGGGGGTGGCAGGGGAGGGGCCCATGCTCAACCTGCACATAGGCCCCACAGCTCCCTGTGCCTGGGCAGAACAGGGCCTGGGCTTAGCCAGGGAGGTGTGGGGGGAAGGCTTGCCTCTCTGCCATCATGGGCAGAAGCTGCTTGGTGTGACGGAGGGGCCAGGTAGGGGTCAATCTCTACCCTCAGCCAACACATCACAGCCCTTGCTCCCCACTCCCTGGGAGACGGTGTGACCCCAGACACCTCCCCTGCTGGTGTTCCATCCTCTCCCCACAATCCCACTCATTCCCCAACCCCAGCACTGCAGGGTGGTAAGATATAAACAATGGTTTATTAATAGGAAAAAAAGCCAAACATTAAATCCCCTTTCCCCAGGAGAATCTTGGGCTCTTCCCCCATGCCAGCACTGAATGGGGTATGCAGGGAACACAGCCACAAGGGGGCTCTGGGACCAGATACACTCCAGAACAAGTGGCAGAGGAAGGTTACCCATCTCCCCCAAGCCCAGCAGGCTCAAGCTGGCTACAGCACAAACGGGGAGCCCTAAGACGCAGATCACCCCCCAGGGTTGTGAGCAAGCCGGGCTCAGCTGCGGGCAGGGCCTGCCACAGGGAACTTCCCACCCACCGCAGGGTCAGACGAAGGTGATGCGGGTCCGGGCCTGGTTCACTTGCCAGACATTCAGTTCCTCATACTCATCCAGCGCGGCCTGGAACTGAGCGGGGGTGAAGCCTTTGGAGACACACCGCTGCTCGGCCTCGGCGTAGCGCACCGAGCGCCCGCCCGCCCCGCCCGCCAGCTCCCGCACGGCAGCGAAGATCACATCGGCCACCCGCTGCGTCCTGGAAAGAGGAGAACGTCAGCGCTACTCCCCCACCTGTCTCTACCATTCCCAGTCCTAGCACCAGCCTCTAGGACACCCACCGCATCCCAGGGGCAGAGGGGAGAGAAAAGTGGAGCTGTGGGAACGTGCCCCATCCCAGAGCACTCTCCTTCAGCTGGAGCCCTGGGTGCCATATCAGGGGGAGGAGCCTGAAGGGATGGGAGCCCTGGCACTGCCCGTCAGTCTTAGGGGGCACAGACCTCCCACCTCTCACCTGGTCTGCTGCCCCTTGTCCCCAATCAGCGAGTCCTTGGACATCTCCATGAGCCGCATGGCCTCATTGATGTCTTCCTTCTCCACCACGTCCACCAACCGCAGCCGGGCCTGGAGGGGGAGGCGACACAGGGAGGGTCAAGATGGGGCTCTAGGCCAGGTGGCAGGCAACCTATGCCTGCCAGGGCCATCCTGATGTGCTGCGCCTGCTCCGTCAGCCTGAGACAAGTACGATGCTCCAAGGCTGTCTCCAGCTACCCACCAAATCTCCATCTCACAGCCCCGGCCAGTATGACCACAACCCTAAACCAGCTCAGCCTGGGGAGGGGAGGCGGGAGGCCCCTCAGTTAAGGGGCAGAGACCTGGGGCCTTTAGGTTCCTCCCTGAAGACAGGTGCGATCAGCCCATAACGCTGTGATACATTGGCACAGGGCTCTCATGGGGCGTCCAGGGGGCTCTGGAAGTGCTGACTTAGCAGTAGACAGCTGCAAACGCTATCTGCACAAACAGCACTTTGGAGCCTCGGGGACAGGATTGGGGGACCAGCCGGCCAAGACCCCGGCTCCAGGTATCTCTCTCTGTGCTCTTGCTGATCCACCTGGCCCACTCAGCAGTGGCCAGACTGAGCTGGGAGAGCTCCCAACCTCCCGACGCCAGTGGCCCCCCAGAGCTGCAAGCCCCCACACTGCAGTAGCACCAAAATGCCAACTATCTGCACTGTAAGCACTTTAGCCCTGTGGAGCCATGAACGGTGCCTCGGCCCCCTACCTGCTCAGCCACGCCAGGCACTCACCAGGGCACCGGCCAGACGCAGGATCCCCAGCAGGGTGCGAGCCGACGTGTAGGTTGTATCCTTGCTGGCCCAGGCCTCCTTACGCATCTCCACGTAGGCAGCCGTGATGTAATCGCTCAGCGCCTCCGGCACGGCCGGCTGCTTACTCTTACACATGGTGATGTAGCGCCTGAGGGGCGGGAGACCAGTTATACGGGGAGGGGGTGCTCGGGGCAGATCTGGAGAGAGAACCCAGGCAGGCATCCTGGCTCCCAGCTCGTCTGCAGTACCCCAGAAGGGCCCCGCCTAGGGCCGGGACAAACTCTCACCTCATGAGCTTCATGTCAAGCTGCTGGAAGCCGCAGGGTGGCTGGCGGCTGTGCTGATGGACATAGGTGATGTGCTGGGCCAGCCTGCGGGGGTGACACACGTTACCACTGCTGCCTGGAGGCCCCATACCCCAAGCCCAGCCAACACCAGAGCAGAGGGTCCCTCCAGGTTCTCACCGCAGATCATTGTCCCGGTCAGGCCGGTCCTGGATCAGCCACAGCAGGTCAAAACGGGAGAGCAGTGCGGCCGGCAGCTGTATGTTCTGCTCCAGGCTGCGCTTGGGGTTGTAGCGCCCGTAGGCTGGGTTGGCGGCGGCCAGGATGGCGCAGCGGGCGTTGAGGGTGGCCAGCACGCCTGCCTTGGCGATGGAGATGGTCTGCTGCTCCATCACCTCGTGGATGGCCGTGCGGTCGCTCTCCAGCATCTTGTCGAACTCGTCGATGCAGCACACACCTTGGTCGGCCAGAACCAGTGCCCCACCCTCCAGGGCCAGCTCCCCCGTCACTGGGTCCCGCAGCACCGCAGCTGTCAGCCCCACGCCAGATGAACCGCGCCCCGTGGTGTACTGACCTGGGGGGAAAGGCAGGATCAGAGAAGGGAACCCCAGCCCATGGGAGAAATGGAGACTCCTGGACTGCCACCCTCCGACTCCCACCTTCAGGCCCCTTCTCCAACACTGCTGGGAAGCCCCCGGAGAAAGGCAGAAGACAAGGGAACAATGGTGAGTTCCTGAATGCCCCTCTTTGACCTCCCCCAGCCAGGCCCCCCGAGCCTCTGGGGAGATGTTACTCACTGCGGGGAGCCAGGCGGTCGATGTATGAGAGTAGCTGGGACTTTGCCACTCCCGGGTCACCCATCAAGCAGATGTTGATGTTCCCTGCAAGACAAGGAAAGCTGGGTCAGCATCAGAGCGGTCCCTATTGGGACTGAGTGGCAGGAAAAGAGCTCCCACAGATCTGCCCCCCTGTACTCCCATCTCCACGCCTGGCGTTCCTCCCCTGAACTCCACCTTCAATTTCCTCAACAAAGGTCCCCTCCACCTCAGACTTACCCCGAATCTTCATGCCCCGGGGGTTGCGGTCCACACCCCCCACCAGGAGCAGTAGCAAGGCCTTCTTCACGTCTTCGTGGCCATAGATTTCAGGAGCAATGGAGGCTGCCAGCTTGTCATAGAAATCCTCCTCTGAAATGTACATGGGGTGGGAGATCAGCAGGGCTGGGGGAAGAACATGGGGCGTAGTCCTTGATCCATGATTTGGCCTAGTTCCCCCAGTTGGGTCAGGGTGTGGGAGTCAGGGGGGAGGGCTGCAAACAGCACTGGTATGGAGAGATCTTGATCAGGTGCTGTTTCTCCTGGGTCAGCTGCCCCACACTCAGCACGCCCAGGGGGCTGGAAGGAGATGCAGCAGGGCCCCAACACGGCTGGAGGTGTGGGGTGGGATGAGTAGGGCTATGGGGGGGGAGGTTCACCTGTGATCTGCCGGAGCTCTTCCTCCGTCAGTTCCCCTGATCCCTGCTCGTCCTCCTCGCTCTTGTTCATCTTGATGATGCGATGTGCCTCCAGGTAGGTCTCGGAGAGCAGCCCCTGTGGAGAGTAGCCGTCACTCCAGGAGACCTGCCCAGCCAGGCCCAATCCATGGGACCCATCCAGCACCCACACATGCGGTGAAAAATTCCGTCCTCCTCTCCGCCACCCCAGAACTGACTCAGCAACCAGGGGGGATGTTTGGCCAGCCACCTGCCCTGCCCCAACTGACCAGTCAATCCCCTGGGCCCAGCCCCCCGATCAGTGCAGAGAGGCTCTCTCACCTGGGCTATCTGCCGGAAGCCGGTTCTCAGCAGGGGCAGGAAGACGCCCGTGATGCTGACATGGTCACCGGGTTGGGCCAGCCGCGTGTTCTCACCATGGACAGCCACGCTGATGGAGCGTGGGAGGTGCCCCACGGGCACCTGGTCACTCTGCACAAGGGAGAAGAAAAATCAGCCCTGATCCAGCTGCAGAACCCTAGCGCTCCTCGGGGGAATGGCCCCCCAGGTCTGGTACAAATGCCCCAAACCAAGGGGCACTGGGGAGGCCAGTGTCTGGGCTGCCATTTGGTGGTCACCCTCCACAGCCTGGAAACCCCTTGCTCCCCACTCACATGCTCCTGCATTTTAAGCTCCTGGAACTTGATGAACTTGGAACCACGGCTCTGCAGATAGAGACGCCCCCCAGAGCGGTTGGTCTGGCACTCTTGACTTGGGCACATGATCAGGGGCATGAAAGTCGGTGCTTGAATCTGGAAGGATGGATGTGGGGAGAGAGGGTCAGGATGGACCAGCTACCCCATTCCCCAGGTGCCCCAACTGGGGACTCTGCTGCTTCCCCACGCCCAAGTGGGGGTTGCAACAAAGTGGGAATTTTTGAAATTTCTTTGTCTGAAGCCTAATGTCTTAGTTTCTCCTATGTGGTATCTTACTCCCCACCGGGGGAAGAGGGAGTAAATTTGCTCTCAGGGCTGACTGAGGCCTTGTCTGCAATATAAAGATGAAGCGACCCACGTAAGGTCAACTTACAGCCACCGCTCTAATTCCTGCGGCAGCTGTCCATGCTCCCCTCCTTGGGTCAGTGGTGCGCACTTTTGGTGTGAGGTGAGAAATAGGTGTTGGGTTCTGAAAGAAGCTCTCTCACCCTGGAACTTACTAAAGAAAAAAGTCACAGAGACTTGAAAACACAGACCACTGCACCGGGCCTTGCTGAACTGTCCTGGGCTCAGCAGAACAGATGCTAGCACCTAAGAGACTCTTCCACAGTTGAGGGCTCGAAGTACTTTGAAAACTCCAAAATATCCCATCCCCAGGGAAAGGGACTTCCCCAGATACCTTCGTTTCAGGGAAAGAGCACCACTTTGCATTTCTTCCCTAAAAGAAGACACCCCCCCCATACGGTCTCCTAGGAACACCACATTTCCCAGTGCAGTGAAAGGAGTGGGGGGTGTCACATTCCTCAGACTATAGGCCCTGTCCCCCATGTCACACGCTCACCGGTTGGTAGGTCTCTGCTCCGCACTGGTCACAACTGTAAGTGGCCACCACCATCATGGGCTTGACCTCAGTGACACGTGTGACGATGCCGCGGACAGTGACCAGTTTCCCAATGCAATCAGCTTTCACATCCCGGATCACACGGGCCTTGGAGCCCGACGGGGCCTTGAAATACAGCTCGCTGGGAAGGACAGAAGAGAGGGGCAAGGAATTAGAGCAGGGGGGAGGGGGCTTAAGGGACACAGAGCCCAGCTCTCTGCATGGGGAAGGCTGGGAGATCGAGGGATCCAGAGTCCAGCACACTGCAGGAACGGGGACGGGTTATGGTTGGACAAGTCAGGGATGTCAAAGCCCCCTGGACCCAGGTACTCACAAGCGGCGCAGCAGCTCTGGGGGATACTGGTTCTGGGAGCCGCGGGTCTCCCCTGTGTCCCTGCCACGCTGCTCCAGCATGAGCCGATGCTCAATGTACACATCTAGGACATCCTTCTGCACCACCTGAAGGGCAGACAAGGACTCTGTTAAGTGGGGCGACAGCACCAGACTCCCTTCCTCCCACCCTCTCCCCAGCTCCCCACGGCCCCTCACCTCATGCTCCTTGTACTGGGGCAGCAACTCATGAACTGCGTCGGCAAAGAGGCGGCCGTAGCGTTTGGCGTTCTCACACACAGCATCCACCAACTCAGGGTCCTCCTCGCCCAAGTCATCCAGGTCAATGTACAGGGCCACCTGCTCCCGGTGAGCGAGAGACACCTGGGGGGAGAAGGGGGGCGCTGGACTGAGCAGCAGGGTTTGGGGACACTGGGAGAGACTCACAGCTTCTTGCAACACACCCTGCTGGGAGAGGCTGGGGAGCCAGCAGCTTCAGGTAAGGCTGTGCATCTCCCACACTCAGGTCCAGGTTGGGGGGGGTGTACTGGGTGATGTAGGGAGAGGGGCTCACCAACTGGTCCCGATATGGAAATTCCTTCTTGCCGAGCTTGCCATCCCGGTAGAATTCCTGCAGGAATCGCTTCACCTTCTCTGAGACCAGAACAGAAGTGAATGTCAGGCTGGAACCTCCTTCCTGGATCTCCTTGTCCACCAACTTTCCCACAAAACCCCCCACTCTGTCCCTCCGCACCAATCCCTACAAGCCTCGCAGCCCCCATATAAATGCACCAGCCCCACAACTCCTCTTTGTGTCCCCAACACACCCTACAGAACTGGCAGCCATAGACTTAACCCTCCAGCAATGCAGTACCCCATACCCAGCCCCATAAATGTCCCCTCCTTGGATTGATCCCACCACACACTGCCCCACCTCCTCCATGCAGAACCAGGCCCTTTCACTGACCCCCCCCCAACTTCCCCAGACCCCCCCCAGTGCCTCATTCTCTTCCCCACACCAACTCCACAGTCCCCCACAACCCACCCCATTGATAGCAGCTTCCCTGCCCCCTCCCTCCACCAGCCTGCATCCACCCTCCTCCCCCCCCATTCCCAGCCCCTTCCCCGCCCCTGTAAACAAAGCAGCACGTGGAGCCGACGCGCAACTGGATCCCTCCGCCGCGCGGGAATAGTTCCCACTCCAGGTTCCACCCCCGGCGAAGGGACACTGTTGACACTACACCACGCGCTGGCTGCAGGATCCGTGACATCACTTCCGGGCCGGCACCAGGCGCCTCTCCCGCCGCGCGGGAACTGGTCGCCCGCCCCTGGCCGCACGGCGGCCAATGGAAGCCAGGCCCCGCCCCCTCCCTGGCCCACAGCCAATTGGATCTCGCTGAACCCGGGCCGGCCGCGTGGGCACCACCCACCTTTCTCGGCGGCGTAGTCCTTTGGCGCCATGGGGTGCGGGGCAAGGGGTCGTGGGGGGCTCAGTCCCGGCAGTGGGCTACGGGTCCCCGCCGGGGTCGCTCCCGGCCGTTCGCGGCCCGGTGACGATTGATCTCCGCCGGAATCAGTCCGGCTGCTGCCGCCCCAGCGCCGCTCGGCTCCTGAGTCCTGACTCGCTGCCGCGCCGCCCCAACCAAAAGTGGCGCGAAAAGAGACTCCTGCCACGTGGCCAGCTCTGGCCAATCAGGGCCAGGTCCCGCCCTCGGGGCACGTGACCCGCCCAGCGGCAAATCGCGGGTCGGGGGAGAATCACGCAGAGGCATCACGTGACCGCGAGCGGGGGTGACGCGCCGGACCCAGGTTCGAGGGGAAAGATCCGGGAATCGACCCTCTCCCTGCAGTGACAGACTGGCGAGAGACGGGGCGGGGCCTGGGGCCTGTCTCTCGGGCCGGGGGCGGGGCCTGTCTATCACTGTCGGGGTCTGGGAAATGTCTATCACGGGGCGGGGCCTGGGGATGGTCTCTCATCAGCCGGAGGCGGGGTCTGCAGCCTGTCTATCACCAACTGGGGGCGGGGCCTGGGGCCTGTATCACTGGCGGGGGCGGGGCTGAGACATGTCTATCACCGGCTGGGGCGGGGCCTGGTGGCCTGTCTGTCACCGGCGGGGGCGGGGTCTGAGACCTGTCTATCACTGGCTTGGCTGGGGCGGGGGGGGGGCGGGGGCTCATGGCTCTCACTCTCTCCGTACCCCCAGGCTGGGCCTGCGATGTTGTCCCGGATCTTCATCCTCTCCTCCAAGGGGGACAGGCTGGTCCACAAGGATTGTATCCATCCCTGGGCTCCCCAAGTACCTGCCTGAGCCCCAAATCCCTCATCAGAGCCCCTGCTGGCCCCCCACCTATCCCCTGACCCCCCCCATAGCCCTCTGGGCCCCTCAAGTACACAGCCATAGGTTCCCCTGAGATCAGCTCCTCCCCAAGGATAAACTTCCCTCCCATGAGAGCCCCATGCCATCGTCCCCCCCAAAGTACCACTTGGGGACCAGCTCCTCCCCCAGCCCCCCTTCCTCCAGTTCCACTTAAAACATCCCTATAGTCCTCCATTCCCCATGCATCCCCAAGGGTCATATCCCTCTGCACTGCCCCTCCCCCACATGATATTTGACCCATGAGGAGGTGCCCTGCCCAAAGCAACAGCCAGCTGGAGGACACTGCTGGGGAGAAGTTCACAGCCATGTGCTCCTCCTTAACTCTACCCCAACCCCAGTCCGCGGTGATGCCAAGGAGGGCAGCATCGATCTGGCGGACACTTTCTACAGGAAGATCACAGCCCTGCCCAGGGACCAGGCACCTGTTTTCATGGTATTAGGGGAGAGGACAGTGGGAGGGAGGAGGGGTCAGCATCTCTGTGGGAACAGGGGAGCAGGGGGTGTCACTGGGCCTGAAGAGTCTCCATGGTAATAAGTGGGGAGTATTTTCCTGGGAACCGGAGAGGGTAAATATTGCCAAGGGAACAGGTGAAGGGTTACTAGGGTAACAGGGAAGGGCAGGCGGCATAATGGACAGTGTCTATCTAACTCTGCTTGTGTCCCCCCACCCACTGCTCCCCTCACCCTGATGCAGGCACACGAGGGGTTTCACTTTGTGCACGTGCGCCACGCCGGCCTCTACTTTGTGGCCACAACAGGGCACGACGTCTCCCCGTTCACCATCATCGAGTTCCTCAACAGGTGATGGAGGGCAGGGTTTGGGGTGGGAACCACCCAGGGTGGGGGGAAGAAGGGGCAGGGACAATGAGGGTGCAGGCAGAGGGATGAGTATAAGCCATGGGGCAGGACCGGTAGCAGCCGCCTTCACCCCCATTTCTGTCCCTTTCCATAGGCTGGTGATGCTGATCCGTGATTACTGTGGTTCACTCAGCGAGAAAACCGTCAGCCTCAACTTTGCCCTCATCTACGAGCTGCTGGATGAGATGCTGGTGGGGGCTGGGGCTGCCATGGGGTGCAGGGTGCTGTAGCTGGGGAGGGATGCCTGCCGCGGGGAATCGGACACCCCAGCTGGGGCACTGCTGTGGAGAAGCTCACAGCGCTGGCCTCCCTTGCCTGGGGAGATGTGAGGCTGGCCTCTCCCGCTCACTCTGCGCTTCCCCCAGGACTATGGCTACATCCAGACCACGGCGCCGGACGTGCTGCGCAACTTCATCCAGATGGAGCCTGTGCTCAGCAAACCCTTCAGCCTCCTGGACCTGGGCAGCATCGGCTTGGTGAGAACAGCTGGCCCCCCCGCAGCACCCTTCCTGGGCTTCGGCAGGGAGCACGGCCCCAAATCCCTGCCCCTGAGAGGGGGACTGCCTGATTTGCCTCAACCCAAGTCAGTGCCTCTCCCCTTCCCCCCCAGTGGTCGAACTCGGGGGGCTGGCTCCTCCTGGGAAGGTGTTACCCTGAGAGGGGGTCAAGACAAGGGGTGCTGGGTGTCCCTGACACCTGAGAGCTCCTCCCGGGGCACTGCTCTGATCCCCCCCCCCCCCGGCATCTCAGCACCCTTAGGGCACGAAGCCAGCATGGGGAAGCGGCCACATGCTGGTTCATTCTCAGCGATGCACCTCTGAGCCCCTCCTTCCCATCCAGGGCACCCCCATGAAGGCCGACATCCAGGGAGAAATCCGCCTCAAGAGCTACTTCCCCAACTGCTCTGGTGAGTACCATCCGTTCCCCAGTGAAATAGCCCCGGATGCACCTGCTGAGTCACGGACACCTGGAACCAGTCAGGACCCGAGTGCAGCATGCTCTCACCAGGGCAGTCCCCTCAGGCGGTCAGCACCTATTCCAGCGTGAGCTCCCTGCGGCTGTTCACCGGGGTGGGGAAGCTTCTCGCAGCACACCCCCTTGAGGGGCCATGCTCCCGCCTCGCAGTCAGGCGTGAGTCTCGGCCAGTGTGGAAACAGAAATTCCAGTTGCCAGGAACGCAGCGTAGAACAGACATCGTTGGCATGAACAGCAGGAAGTTACAGCAAAATCCATGGGGGGGGGGGCAGAGCCCAGCCTTGGACGCTTTTTCCTGGGACCCCAAACAGGACTGACTTCCTGCGACATGCTCCTTTGCCCTTCCTAAATCCCTTGTCGCCTTCCCTGGCAAAATGGGGGCCTGACCTCTCCTCCAGGTCTGTGGCTGGCTCCTGGCTAGAAATTGCCAGGTTACATCTCTGCACAGGTAGCAGCTGCCCTGTGGGGGCTGTGCAACAGTCACACCCCTTTTTCCCACCACATCACTGAGTAACACTTGGGGGGGCACACACGTATTTGGAGCAAAAATTGAGAATGTTTGCCAAGTGTCACATGAGGGCCAGCCCCAGGTGTTTAAATTGCAGTGTAAAGCTGGGGGAATGGGAGAAGGGACTAAGCTGGGGCGATCTCTCCCTGACGTGCTCCCACCTCCCCCTGCAGAGATGCGGATCGGGCTGACGGAAGAATTCTGCGTGGGGAAGGCAGAGCTGCGAGGTGAGTGGCCAGCTGCTCGTCAGCCCAGCCTCGTGGGGGTGCCCTCGCTCTGATCCCCGTCTCTCTTCACCCGCAGGCTACGGCACGGCCGTCCGCGTGGACGAGTGCGCCTTCCACAGCTCCGTGAAGCTGGACGAGTTTGAGAGCTGCCGCATCCTGAAGGTGAACCCCACCCAGGGCGAGGTGAGTCCCGGATCAGCCCCAACGCAGAACAGGCCACGGGGGCAAGTGACCTGACCCGTCTCTGCTCTCCCCAGCTCCTAGTGATGCAGTACCAGCTCTCAGATGACATCCCGTCAGCCCTGCCCTTCCACCTCTTCCCCACTGTGCAGCGGGACCCGGCGGGCAGGTGAGTGCTAGGGCCAGATCACGAAGGCCCAGGACAGAGGCAGCTCCTGGCACTCACTGTTCCCCTCTCCCCCTAGGCTCGCTGTTTATCTCAAGCTCCGATGTGACCTGTCTCCCAAAAGGTAAGACCCAGAGAGCAGGGGAGCCCTGTTCTTCCCCCTCACTCTGGCTCTCTGGGGGTGGGGGAATGGACTCCTCCCAGTTCTCGGCACCCAGGGGTGCTAGATACAGCACCAGCCCCTCGGTTAACCTTGCCCTGCTGGCCCCAGGCTGCGCTTCACCCTTTCCTCTTCCCTCCAGCCAGGCCTTGAACGTGCGTGTGGAGCTGCCGGTGCCCAAAGGGGTTGTGAGGTGGGTAACGTGGGCCCCGGGGCTGGGCAGGTGGCTCTCGCCTCTAGGACAGGGGGCTGCATCCCTGGGGGGACAGCTTTTGGGGAAGTCCCTGGCTCTCCTGGGATTGGGAACACCTCTCTCCTCTAGAATGGGGGGGGCCCTTCCTACAGCCACTTGCTGTCCCAGGGTGTGGGGTGCTGCACAGTGGGGCTGGCCCATTGCTCCTCAGGGTGGAAGGAGACCCCCACCCCCATGGCTCTCACCTCTCTTCTCCCCCAGCCTGTCCCAGGAGCTGAGCAGCCCGGAGCAGACAGCCGAGCTGCAGCCCAACACCAAGTCTGTCTGCTGGGTGATCCCACGGGTCCAGGGGGGCTCCCAGCTCTCTGCCCTCTTCAAGGTGCGGCCCAGCCTGGGGTAGGGCAGGACACAGCGCTGTGCTGGGTGGGAGGGATGGCCGTACCTTTGTGGGGGAGGATGTTGTGGGGAAGCTGAGCTCTGGTCTCCAGTAGTGGGGGGGGGTGTCAGTGAGCAGGCTGGGGCTCCTCAGTATAGTCTGGGTTTTGCAGGGGCCCAAACCCCGCTCCCCAGAAGGGTTAGTGGCTGTGCCTGCACCAGGCGGGAACCCCCATCTCTGCCCACAGCAGGAGATCCCAGGGCGCAGCAGGCACTCAGCCAATAACCTGCACCCTTCTCTGCCCGCAGCTGGAGGTCCCAGGGCTCAGCAGCTCCTCCCTGCTGGAGGTGGGGCCAGTGAACATGGCCTTTGAGTTGCCCATGCACACGTGCTCGGGGCTGCAGATCCGCTTCCTGCGCTTCACAGCCCCACAGGCTGGCTTGCCCCACCGGTGGGTGCGCTACGTGACTCACAGCGACTCCTATGTCATCCGCCTCTGAGCCCAGCCCGCCCCACCGCAACTCCTGCATCAGCTGCCTCGGCGCTGGATCTCCTGCCCCACCGCATGGCGCAGCAACTTCCAGCATGCAGGGCTCTGACCACAAACAGCTTTATTTATAAGCAGAACCAACCCCCAACTTTGTAACCACCCGGCTGAGCCGGGACACACCTCGTACCAGATACCCCCGGGTGCTCACACCCACTGGGACGATGGCCCTGGAGTCGGATGCAGTAAAAGCACAACAAAACAGGCTGGTGTGTGATTCCCTGAGAAACACCACGTGTGGCACGGGCCCCGTTCCCAGACAGGAGCTCAGCCACCTCTTCCGGCACCATCAGACATCCTGCAATGGAAATTCCCCGTGAGACGCTGCCCTGGCGAGCACCCAGTGCTTCATGGCCCTCAGTGCCAGGGGCTCCCCCCCCACCCTCACCTCAGTGCCAAGGATGGAGGAGTCGAAGAGGTCCCGGAGCTGCTCCCGCTGGGGGCTGTGCTGGTAGATCAGTGGCTGGAGAAGCAAACACCAGTGGCTTAGTGTCCTGTGCCCACCCCCAGCCGAGACCGGCCCCACCTGCCATCAGGGAGCCAGCCAGAGCCCTGGAGGGTGGAGGACTGTGGGGGCCATGCCCTTAGGCTGGAAGCAGTTCAGTTAAGGGTGACCCCCCACCCCCAGGCTGGGGCTCACAAGTGCTCGCCATCAGAGATAGCCAATGGGCAGGGCTCCCTCACCATGTCCAGCCCCTGGGGCTGCTCCTCCTCCTCTTCAGTGCTGCTCTCCTCCTGAATCACCATCTCCTCCTCCATCAGGCTGAGCCTGGGGACAAAGGACAGAGTGAAGGGGGCTCTGACCCCAAGAGGGATAGCTGCTCCCCCACGGTCTGCGGCTGCTACTCACCGGTCCATCCTGCTGCCCAGCCTAGATCTCGAGGCACTGTGCGGGACAAGGAGCCGCTGCTGGCGGGGGGATTCCTGGGAGCCGAACCAGGCCTGGCTGCAAGGGGCAGGATGGTCAGGGCAGGTTAAACTGTCCCCATCCCTGCTGGCCCTGCCCTGCCCCCTGTGGGTCTCACCTTGGCATGAAGTCCGACTCGGACCCGTCGTCCTCCTCCTGCAGCTGTGCTGGGTTGCCCGGCTGGTGCCCCCTTTTCACTGCCGTTGAGGTGAGCACTGGGGTCTGCAGGCGGCTGCTCAACTGGAGGCTGGAATCGCCTCGCTCCGATGACTCTGCACCAAGAGACACCAGGCGGTCCATTCCCAGCTCCTGGAGTCACGCCCTGCCCCTCCACCCCCTGCAGTCTGGTGTCCCCACCGCGTTCTCCCACAGATCCTGCCCGTCGCCCATTGGCTGGGCCACAGCCCCTGCTGAGGCCCCCCAGTCCTGCCCTGCTTCCCTGGCCATCCCAGTGCCCCTCCGTCCTGGCTCACAGCGTCCTGCATCGCAGCTGATAGTGAGGAGCCAGAAGCAGGCTGGCCCCCGGGGGTCAGCGCTGTTACCCCTGGCGTGAGTTCCACGGGTGTTCACACTGCGTTAATCTGAGACCTTGTGAGGGAGCATCCGGGGGACCGGGACCATAAATCATGGGGCCAGGGAGGGCTGTTCGTTAGCGTGAGATCCCGCAGTGGGGAAAAGCCATGACCACCAACCAACCAGACCATGGGGAACTTCCCCAACCACTGTCAGCAAGGACACACGATCCGTAGCTAGTGTTCTGCCCTCTGCCCCGAAGACAAGTCTTGCCGATTCTACTGCTCGGGCTCTGGGGGCAAAGCGTTTTTAGGCGTGAGTGGGAGATCGCCAATGGCTTAGCCTGAGCTAGCCCCAGAGGACACAGAGCAGCTTTCCTTGCCTTTTGCAAAGTACACTTGTAACTCGGTGCGTCCCTGGTGGCTCGCGTAACCATGTCAGAGGCGCTCCAGTTTCCTTTCCTATTGCACCCACGTGGTGCGACTGAGGATAGCGCTGATCCTGTTTCTCAGGGATGGCAGGACCCTGAACGCTGCTGTGATTCTGGGTCTGAGGGGCCCTGTACCCAAGGGGACGGTCTGTGACAGTGTCTCGGGAGCCAGCTGGCAGCCTGCCTTGAGACGGGCACTCAGTGGAGTCCCGGCCAGCAGCGCCACACCTACTATTTCCCAGACGGGCCGGGAGTGCGGCATTTGTCCCTCACCGTCCAGACGCCTCTTCTTGGCTGCGGAGTCAGGCCTCCTCTGGGGCCGGGGCATTGCATCCTGGCTGGTGTCCAAGCCCATGTCATCCAGGGAGATCAGAGAGCGCCGATAGGTCAGGATTGGGGGCCAGCGCTTTGCTTGATCCTGGGGGGAGAGCCTGGCCTGGCAGGTCTTCCCCAGGTAGGCTAGGCTGGGAGGGAGAGCAGGTTACAGCTTGGGAGCCAGTGCAGTCACCCCCCGCAAGCACCCCAAGCCCTGAAAGCCCCCTTGTCACCCCACCCCAACCCCACAACCCACCACCCTGGACACTCACAGCACTTTCTTGTCAGGGCGCAGCAGGCGGGGCGAGAATTCACTCAGCAGCTCCAGGAAAGGCAGGTTGAGGGGCCCAAACTCCGAGCCAGAGGGCGCTGGCTCCTGGAAGGCAAACTTGATCCCAGCCCTGTGGGGGGGGGGGGGAAAGATGAGGAGCAGGATTGGGGAGGGGGTCACAAAGCCTGCAGCTCCATGCGGTAGCCATCCTGCCCACTAGTGGCCCCAGCTGAGGGGGCTGCCGCTCCCCGATTCCTGGACGCCCCCACTCCAGCTCACTTGTGCATGTCGAACAGCGCCTGGCGATTGTGCAGCCGACGCGGGCCGAAGAGCAGGGAGAATCGCCGTGCCAGGTCCCGGATCTCCAGGAAGGCCTTGCTGGAGCCTGGCCCTGGACCATGCTGCAGCAGCATTTCTGTCAGCAGCTGTAGGGGGTGAAGAGAGTCAGACGTGGGGCACCAACAAGCCCCATTCCCACACAGATGCACAGGGCAGGCTAACCCAGGCCCCCACGCGCACACCCCCCTCCTCCCAGCACCTGTTGCAGGCTGAGGAGAATAGTCCGGGCCCACTCATCCCGGTCGATCTGCCGCGTTCGGCTCAGCGTCTCCTTGATGATGTCCCCGTAGTCTTTGTAGAACTGGAAGGGAGAGCAGGGGGGAGCCCCACCGCCCAGCCCCCTGGTGGTGAGCAGGGCTGCAGGTTTGTCCAGGGTGCCGTGACTTTCCTTCACGGCCAGGATTTTAATCACAACTCCCCCGCAGCAGTGGCTCCTGGCCACCGGGTTGGGCCCAGCTTTCAGCTCCGGACATGGCAACTGAGGCCAACCGTGAGCAGTGTTCGACCCCATATGCCGGGTGGGTCCCAACAGCTGCAGCTGGGGTAAGGGCAGGGCGGGCTCCCAGGGCGAGGAGACAGTTGAGAAGGGTGTTGGCCTATAGGTGGAACTTTCAGTGACCTGAGACTTTCCCAGGATGGACCGAGACTGCTCCGGGATTTCGGGTAACCAGCTCCCTGACAGAAGGTGCAGGCCAGAGACTGGCCAGCCCAACCCTCGGACTTCAGGAATACCCCGCCTCCCCTTGACATGTTCACACAGCGGAGGTGGGGCCACCCGCTGGTTCTGCAGGAGTGCCCCACCCCCACCCTGAGCTGTGGGGTCCACCCATCTCCCCCCCACCTTAGCATAGTGCTTGAAGACGTCAGAGGCGGCGCTCAGCTCCAACACATCGTAGATAATGAGTTTGCAGAACCCGGCCAGCAGGTTGCGCCGCTGGTGCAGCCTATGGATCTTCCCCTCGGTGTCCTCGTCATCTGCAAGGAGATGAGATGGGGGGGTGTGAGAGCCTTTTACCCCAGAGATCCCCCCCAATCCAGACTCCCCATTCCCCTAGCCTGCCCAGCCACTGCCCCCTCCTTCCGCCAGCCTGCCTGTCAGCTCTGCCCCCCCAGTACCCACCGCTGCCCAGGAGTTCAGTGTGGTTGAAGACGTGGTCCATGAGGAACCCGGCCAGCTGGGACTGCAGAGCGACCTCGGGCTCGTATATCAGCAGCTGCAGCGCCTCCCGCCCGCCACGAACCAGCTGGGGGCTGAACACCACCAGCAGGTCACTCAGCAGCACAAAGGCCTGCACAGATGGACAGAGGCAGAATGAGCCCCCCCCAAACAGGCACAGGCTCACAGGCAGCTCGCCCAGCATCAGAGCCATAGCCTGTCCAGCCCTTGATGCAGGTGGGGGCCCTGTGACATGCTGCACCCCACATACACCCTTGTGGTGGGCTCTGTGTATGTCTCTTGTTCATCCTGATTCATCACACAATCTGTCTGTGTATGATCTAATGCAAAGCTCATGCGATAAATCAATTTGTTAGTCTTTAAAAGTGCCTCAGGACTCTGTTTGTTTGGCAGATGAAAACTAACAGAGCTATCCCTTTGGACTTGGACACAGACAGGAAATGTTAGTCTAGAATGCAAGTTTTCCTTTTATTTGACGATGATGATCCCCCTTGTCTGAATATATGTTGATTCTACCTAAAGCAGTGCAGTGTTGAATGAGTGTGCGCAAAGGCCTCACGAGGCGCTAAAGCTGGTGCGTATCAATTTCTTTTTGTAAATGAGCTTCCAGTGTTGTGACGTTCCCCTCCTGCAATCTGGACTGGTGTGCCACCCCAATATCCCACCCCACTTTGGTGAATGAGCTCCCACACACAGCCTGCTCACACCGGCCTTCAGCGTGTAATCGGTCTCTCGGGTAGCAGAAGTATATTCACACTAGCCACTGATCCCCACAGCGAGCATCCCCAGCCCCAGATGCAATCCCAGGATCTTCCATCTTGTAGGGATCGGGGCACTTCACAGATCACTGCAAGCTCATTTACTCTTTGTTAAACAAAGAAACTGATCAGCATTAACTTTTGGTTCAGTCACGTGGAACCATTTATGCTCTTTCCAAAATCCCCACTGCTTTAAATAAAACAAACATTAGTTTGTTGATTAAAACAGGATTGCAAGTGAGTATATAGCAAACCAAAGCAAAATCAGAGAATCACAATCAAATAAAAGGTAACTCGCATTCTAAACTAAGCTCTGTTAGGAGTCCATTGGTAGCTTACCCACATGCTTTGGCTACTGAGGTTTTGCAGCCAGGTCCTTCTCGCCATGGGGGCAGGTACCAGTCCTAGAGGTTGCTTGCAAGATGGAGTCCTTGGCACAAAAGCCTCCATCGGTTTAAAGTATCTTTTTCTCTCTTTTCAAGCCCCCATTGATCCCCCTTCTTTTCCCCTCTCCAGCCAAAGCACTCCACCTTCACTGGGTGTGTCGGATGCAGCTCTGACTGCCTGCCCCCACCTGAGCCATGTAAAATACATTTGGGGACATGTTTTTGCAGGAAAGCTGCAACCGTCTGAATAATGTAGAGCGTGCCATGAGCATTCAAAAAACACCTTACATGACATGCTTTGCATTAAATTGCACAGTTACATTACAAGGGTGAACAGGAAAGACGGACGGATCGCATTAGAGGGGTGTGGAGGGGTGCAGCATGGCATAAGGGTGTAGTGGGGACATACTGAACCCTACAAGACAGCAGTTCCCAGGGTTGCATCTGGGACAGGGGGGCTAGCCCCACGAGGGGCTAGCCAGAGGGCTCTTCACTGGGTGAGGGACCAATCGCACACAGGAGGCTGGGCGTGAGCTGACTCAGGAGTGGGGGTTCACACAGGAAGGTGGGGTAAGCTGGGGCCCTGGAGTGGAGAATTGGGGTGACAACTGCACCCCAGTCCAGTTTTCAGGAGGGGAACGTCACATGCCCAAGCAGCGGAGACTCCCGGCCAGGGCTCTCACCTGCTCTTGGACTCCAGCGTCCACATCAGACAGGCAGCTCTGGCACAGGGAGCAGAAGGAGGCAACTTTGCGCCTCAGATCCAACAGCTGCTTCTGGGGGGAGCAGAGTAGGCTGTGAGGGGCAGGAGCCCAAACCCGGGGCTCTCTGGCCCCCCACCCTGCCCTTCTCAGCCAGGCCCCCCAGCCTCACCTGAGCAGGGCTGGCACCGGTGATATGAGCCAGTTCCCAGAGGATGCTGAAATGGAGACAAGTCATGGTGGGGACGACGACCTGCAACGGGAGCTCAGAGTAAGAGGTGGGGCTACAGTGCGACACTCCTTACCCCAGTCATAGCTGCCCCACTGCATCCAGACATGTTGTATGCCCACAGCCCAGCCTCCCACTGTCTGGCAGGACGTGCCCCGCAGGCTTCCCCCCCAGTACCTGCTTGGGGATCTCGCCTGTGTCCACAGCTCGCTGGAGGAGCTGAAAGCAGGGTTCCCAGAGCTGCCACGGGGTCAGGTCGTGAGCACTGCAGAGAGAGAGATGGCTCGCTGGTGGGGCCAGAGCCCCCATCCCTCCCACCACAGGGACTACCAGCACCAAGCTGCAGGGGAGACCCCTGGCCAGGGCTCCCCACTTCCACAGGAAGGGCAGCAGATGGAGCAGTACGGGTGATGGGGGCCTCAACCGGGCACTCACTTGTGGAAGATGGAAATGCGCTTCAGTGTGGCAGCCATGCTGTAAACCTCCTCTTCATCCAGGTACGAGGCCTAGGGGGTGGGGAGACAGCTCAGTGGTGGTGGGCAGGGATTGGTCTCACAGCACCACTGAGCACCAGCCCTGAGGACCTGGTTCCCCCATCAGTAACAAGCCCCAGACATACACACCCCCAACGAGATGCTGTATAGCATACACTCCCCTACCTGGCTGCCTTCATAGTCCCTAGCAGTCGTCCCTCCCCTGCCCAGGGGCCCGAGCCCCTGGCCCCCCCTAGGCGGTACCTGGAGGAGCTCAGCCACATCCTGCTGGAACTTGTCGGCCAGCATGTCCACAAGGTGGCTGCGGGCGAAGTCCACGCGGCTGTAGAAGGTGAATTCTGGGTTGCAGAGCACATAAAGCGCCCGGGCAGCGGCCTCCAGCACTTCCTGGCCCGTGTGCTTCTCCACCACCTCCCGCACCTGGGCCAGCAGCTGCTCCAGGTACTGTGGGGAGAGAAGGTGGGGAGACCCCCAGGAATGGTGGGGCTGGGGCAGACGTGGGCGGAAGGAAGAAGAGGGGATCCCCAGCCAGTGCAGAGAGAGAAAGGCTAGCAGGCTGTGACTCGCCATGTGTGCAGGGAGACCCCAGCACTAGCAGTAGGGGGGGGCAACCAGCCAGGATCTCAAAGGGGCCTGTTAATGGGGTCCAACCCCAAGTCCTGCACCCAAAGCATTGCAGGCCCCAGAGGATCTGGTCCCCCCTGCTCCTGGACTGGCAGCTCTGGAGCCAGGATACATGGGTTCTGTTCCTGGCTCTGGGCGGGGTGTGGGGTTTAGTGGGTTACGGCAGTGGGGTGGGGAGGGGGCAAGCCTGGGAGCCAGGACTCCTAAGCCCTGACCCCCAATACCTTCTCCAGCCGCCCACTGCTGTAGAGGCTGAGTTTGAAGTAACGCGGCGCTTGCAGCAGAAGTGCCACCTTCTCTGCATCCGCTGAAAACTGTGGGAGCAAAAGAGGGGTCACTCAATCCCCTGTACCGTACGTGGGACCTAGCTGGGAACGGCCCCACCCAAATTACGGCACGTGATGCCCTGGGAAAGAACAAAGCTAGACCCGAGGGTCCCTGCTGGAACACGGCCCCTCCCTGCCCAGCTGCAGGTGAGCAGCAGAGGCAGAAAGGGACATTTTGCTCCCTTCTGGGGCCCAGGGTGCACCTCCAGAAAGTCCCTCGCTGTTTCCCCTCCACTTGCCTTGGCCAGCAGCTGGGGCAGCAGCGGGATGAGGTAGTGAGTGAGCTTCTCCCTGTCGTCTTCCTGGGTCTTCCGCTCCCGCGCTGAGAACACCTGGCGCAGGGGATGGCACTGTGAGAGACAGCTGCCCTACCGGGGGTCTCCCAGCTGGCCTGCGGGGGCTGCAGACGGTGCAGCGCACACGCATCCAGTCATCACCACAGGGACCCAGCACGGGGGAGGGCAGAGGGGGACTGTTCCATGGGGGGACACCACTCCGAGCCACCTCATGGGGGAGCTGATGGGCATTTACCTTCTTGCCAGGACCCCTGCCAACGGGCGGCTTCCCCTCTGTGGCCTGGCGCATGCTGGACACCAGGACCTCAATCAGGGCGTTTTCCTCCTGGTCGCCCCAGCCTGCCGGGGAAAAGGATCAGCCAGCTGGGGAGAACACCTGGCCTGGCCCCGAAGGCAGCTGAGACTCCCCCTGCTTGTCACAGCTTCTTATCGCTCACTCACCCTCTTTGGGGGACTCCTCCAGCAGAAGGTGGGCCAGCCCCTCCCAGTCCTTCAGCTGGGTCGCAGCACAGTCCCACAAGCTGTCCACCAGGTATGCCGCATGCTCGTGGAGCTTGGGGAGGAGAGGGGAGATGTGGTTAACACCTGCCTCCACACAGACCCCCCACTTCCCCTGGCCCCACAGCACCTCTCACCTCGCTCTCAATGAAGAAAGCCAACAACAGTCTGAAGAAGTGTCTGCTCCCCTCACGGCGTCCCTTCTCTCGTCCAGCTTCCCACTCCACATCAAACTGCCTGTGAACCACATAGACATCAGAGAGGGTAAGAGCCAGGACGCCGGGAACTCTCCCAGCTCTGGAAGCAGACTGGGGTCTGATGGCTTAGAGAAGAGGATCGGGAATGTTCTAGCTCAATAACCTGTGAAAAGCACAGGCTGCGATTGCAGGTTAAGGTCTGAAGGGAAGAGAAACCCTCTGAGTGAGAAAAACAAGAGCCCTGTGGCACTTTTAAAGACTAACAGATTTATTTATCGCATGAGCTTTCGTGGGAGAAAATCCCACTTCGTCAGACGCTTTTAAGATGGGAAACTAGGGGGCTGTGGGATGTTGTGTCGAATCTCTGGAAGAAGATCCAAGAGGAGATCAGGATGAACACACAGAGAGCAAATCCATGTTAAGTGTATTGATTAGTGAACACACAGAACCAGCCAGGACTGACCGAGCTAACCCCCAATGGTCTAACTCTATTACTACCACAACCCAGTCAATTAGGTGAGACACAAATACACAGCGGTGGGGGGGGCACATTTCAGGGGAGTACAGCCTCTTGCAGAGTGTGTTTGTTGGGAACCCCACGCCACACCCCTGCTGGTGGTGCTGTGCACCATGCTCACTCACTTCCTGTAGAGAAACTCCCCAGCCGCGGCAGCCAGTGCCCGGTTGGAAGCGTACACCACGGGGTAAACAGCCTCACAGTCCTCATCTGTCAGCATCTCCTCCATGTTCCTGCCCAGATGGGAACAGCTCAGATTGAGCAGGGAGAGGGTCTCCTGCCCCCCGCCCCGACCCCTGGACTCGGCTCATGCCATATCCCTCCCAGCTCACTCCACCCCCACACCCCGCTTTCCTAAGTACCCTTCATGTCCCCACTCTGCTCCCAGCCCTGTACTCACTGCAGAATCAGGGTCAGGAGCTTGATGGCCTCCACACCCACATCAGGCTCTTTGTCCAGGACCATGGCCACCATGCGACCCTGAGAGCAGAGAATAGAGTAGGGATGGTCCCAGGGTGAAGAGGTGGGTGGCATGGTAGGACTCCCCTGTTCCGTGGTGGGAGGGCAGGGTTTCCAAGCAGGGAAGCATCCCATGATGGCCAGCAGGGTACCCGAGGAGGGGGTGTGTCCCAGGCAGGGCAGGGCTCCCCAGGAACGGGTGTGTCCCAGGCCAGTAAGGCAGGGCAGGGGTCCCCAGGAGGGGTGTCGGAGGGCTGCAGGGGGACAGAAGGGTGGGGAGACAGGGCACCGTGCCCACCTTGAAGCGGCTGGTGAAAAGCTCCATGCGGGAAGCCATCTCCCGGCTGCAATACAGCCCCTGCAGGGCCTTCAGGCACTTCAGGCGCACGTCCCGCTGCTGTGGGGATGGAGAGACTGAGAGCCAGGCCAGCCCCCAGCCCTTCCCTGTCCCTCTGCACCTCCCTGCTCCTCCACCACTCCACTGAGTTGTCCACTCCACGGCCAGGCCAAGGCCGCTCCCAGGCCCCTGCTCCCACCTTGTCATGAAGGGTCCAGCCAATGTATTTGAGGTAGCCGTCTGTCAGGAAGGAGACACTGTAGTTCTGCATCCAGTTCCCCATCTCCTCTATGCAGATGGCCCGGATCTCAGGCACCATGTCCCTGCCAGACGGACACGCAGCACGGCTGAGAAACCCGCAGCCTATTTGGCATCCGCCCTTCACCCACCCAGCCTGCACAAAGACCCTGGCCTGGTCCTGTGAGCCCCCAACCCACCCCCAGCCTCGCAGGCAGACGGCACCACTGTCCCTCGTGTCCACCCACGGCCACCTTGCAGGGAAAGCAGGGCCTGACACCCCCTCCCCGCACTCACCTGTAGCGATGAACAAAGACCCCCTTGAAGATGGCGTTCATCATGTTCTCGATCTCGTCCTGCTGTTCCTGGAGCTGAGACAGACGCAGGAGTCACCCGACACCCAAGACCCCTGCTCTCGGCAGCCCATCCCACCCCCTCTCACACTCGCCGGCACCATCCCCAACCCACTGTCCCCGAGCGCTGCTCCCGCCAGCCCAGCGCCTTTCCCGTGCTCACCTGCCTGCGTTTCTCGAGCAGCGCCTCTAGCTTGTCTGTGGCCCTGCGGCTCGGCCCCTTGCTCCTCTCGGCCTCGTACTGCCGCTGGCTGTTGTCCTTGTGCAGGCTCACGCCCACTGCCACCCTCACCAGTGCTGTCATCAGCTTCATGGCTGGGGAGGAACGGCCGGAGGGCGAGGCTCAGCAGGTTCCCATCACAGACCCACAGAACCAGTACTACAGCCCCGGCTTCAGAGCAGTCTCTAGAAAGAGCCCTACAGCGGGCCCGACCCCCACAGGGTCTCCCTCTTTCTCCAGGCTGAGCCACGTGGCTTCACCACATCCTTAGACTGGACCTCAGGGTCTGCAGCCTCCCTGCCCAGTTCTGCTCAGCAAGTCGCCCCGAGACAGCCCCTGGGGGAGACTCATCCACTCCACAGGGATCATGCGTCTCACCCAGCACTGCCAGAGCAGCGGGGTTTGTTCAGGGAAGTCCTTAGGGGAGTCTAGAGCAGTGCGTGTAAAAGCATTGTCCATTCTGAGTAGCCCAGAGACCAGCTCAGCTGTAGAAAGCCCCTTGGTTCAAGCTGTCTGTCCATCTGACCTCAGTCAGACTCCAGGTGAGAGCCCTGACTGCCTCCAGCAACCAACGGTTCTCGTGCACCTCCTATGCTTCCCAGTCCTTCCTTCCCAGGCTGGGGAAACCTGTTCTGCTGAGGGAGCCCATCTCCCTCTGGGTCCTCACTTGCTATCTGCTAGTCTCAACAGCTCCACTGATATGGGACCTACGGCCCAGACAGCTAGGTGACACCAACCCATCGGCTAGCCTGCCCTAAGAGCAAACCGTAACCTGCTCCCCCAAGTAACAATGCAGCATGTGGGGGAAACAAATACAAACAGGACTCATTAAATATCACAACCCCCCACCCCCACTCTCCTCTGCAGAGAAGCCTTCTGGGGACTCACAGCCCTCTGGGCCCATTACAGGAATGCATTGCAGCACAGGAGAAAGGTAGCACAGCTGGGGACAGCACCCTGGATCCCCCAAATGCAAGTCATCTCCACTCTAAACCCCAGACCCCACTCCTTTAACTGCAGCGAGATCAGAAGCCAGGGGTCCTCCTCCAACTGCTCCCCTGAGGTTGCAGTGCCCGCGCAGGTCCCATTCCAGTTCCTGATGCAGGGCTCACCTGCAAGGGTGCTGGTGTGGCGGAAGGCGCGCACCTGGGAGTCAGAGAGGCCAGTGAGCAAGGAGATGAGATTGTCCAGGAGATATTCATCATACATGATGCTGTATTGGCAGCGTTGCACCAGAACTGCCACCAGCTCACAGAAACCTGCCCGGAACTTGCGCCAGGGCCGAGTGGTCAGAATCAGAGGGTACTCAGCAGAGTCCTGCAGTGGGGAGGAGAGGGAAGGCATGAGGGGTGACAGAGATATACCCAGGCAAGTCTGGTACACCTATGTCTGACCATTTTCTCAATACTCCACGAAAGGCAGGGAGGTCATCCGTGGTCTCCACTAGCAGATCCTCACAATTACTGAGAGACGTTTGCACAGGAACCATTTGGAGAGAGATGTAAAATACAGAATTTTATGCTCCAAAATTGCTGGAGATGGAGCACATCACCTGAAGTAGGGTTTCTCTCTAAGCTAATTCAATCAAGAGCGAGAACAGTCGAAATCTTTTGACTCAGCTCCACCCCATGTTCACAGTCTGGAGAATATGCAGGACTGAGCATTTAGACAGAAGCACCCCAAGAAAATATTCTGACTAGGGAACCCTCAAGGTTAAGCAGGAGGTTAATGAAATACCCTGATCCTGAAGAGAGACAGAGCTCTGCGGCTGTTACTCAGTGGTTAAAGTATAATTTGATGGGCCCCAGAACCCTCCTAATCTCCGAGCCCCCTTCCCATATTGTCTGGGCCCCCTTCATGCATGTGGGGGCCCAGCCCAGGTAGGCATTTGCAACCACTTCTCAGTACCACATGCATCGGTTATCGCTCCATAAAAATATTTATAATTTTATATGGTGTATTTCTATAGCAATTATTGTCACAAACTAGCAAACATTGCATCACACAATAAGTATTGTGATTAACAATGGTGGGGCGCAGGACCTGCCAGCAGCCACAGCAGGGCGGAACATGCGTTCCACCTGATTTTTCTATTTTTAGGGGCCCCGGAACTCTAGCCCCTCAAATTTGCAGGCCCCGGAACTGCGTTCTGGTGTGTTCCCCCTTACTTTAACCCCTGCTGTTACTAGAGAAAGGATGAACACAAGATGTTCCTCCCTCTGGAGACAACACTGCCAGCAGGCGTGTCTCATGAAAAGCGGATCCAGGTTCTGACCTGGAAGAACACTGGAAGGATTAGCCCTGGGATTAGAAACACAGATTGCACAATATGCGTTTCTTTGCCCTGGGACCGTATGTTCCCAAACCCGTTGCTTGCTTTTATTTGCCTCTTCAGCGAGAGCTCAGCTTCACTTCTTATTTCTTCTAAACCTGTCAGAGCCCCGTGCTCAGGTCTGTGCTGAACTGAGGGGAGGCTGGAGGCCACAGATGGGTGCGCACTGCAGGTGTCCAGGGGACAAGGGCTGGACACTCGAAGGTAACATAGTGAGGTGTGTGAACTGCTAGTCTGCCCTGGGAAAGAGGGGGACTTGTGAAAGCCCTGTGCTGCCAGTTTGGGGGTGTACCCAGTGGGCACGGACAAAACTCTCTTACCCTGTAAAGAGCTAACAGTGATTCACCCCGGGCATCAAAAGACATAGGTGGGACCGCCCATTCCCCCCACACACACTTGGTCTCCCAGCCACCCTGTCCCCCTCAAAGGGGATCAGCTGGCCCTAGATCCATCAAGCAGCATCCCATTGAGTTCCTGCAGCATAATCCCAGTCCATGCCATTGGAATCTCTAACCCCATCCTCCTGGGAGCCCTCCCCTATATACCTCATCAAACTGCTCTGTCAGCCGCTGGATGATCTCCGAGTTTTGCTGCTTCCTGAGCATCTCCAGGGTCACCACACCTGCCAAGGGGAGAGAGGTAAGGGCCACTGGCATGTGAACAACCAGCCCTGGCTCCTGCCCTGGGCTCCCCACAAAGCTGCATGAGCCCACAGCAGCAATAAGGGAGCCCGTGAGACACAGTCTACCCAGTGATCTCTCAGCAGTTCTCCCCTGACAAAGGCAGGGCAAGGGGCTCAGAGGCAATTTGGGCAAATCCAGAGATGGGAATGAAGCTGGGCTGGGCCACGCAAACACAGAGGCGTACAGGACTCGGTCAGGGATCTCAGGATGCAGGGACTCTCACCTTTGCAGCCACAGGAGCGGATGAAGAAGTTGATGAGTTCCAGGAACCCGGTTTCCTTGTTCTGCTTGTAGCTCTCCAGCCAGTCATCCACCACAGACTGAGGGGGGCAGGAGACGCAAGGAAAGACACACAAGTAGAAGTAGGGGGTTACACAGGACGCAGAAACATGCGAGGCACCAAAAGTCAGTGAGCCTGGGACAGAACTCAGGAGTCTTGGCTCCCAGCCCTGTGTTTTAACCAATATCCCTGCTCTAACCACCAGATCCCACTCTCCCCACAGCTTGGGACAGAACCCAGGAGTCTTGGCTTGCAGCCCCCCCCTGCTCTTTAACCACCAGCCCCCCACTCCCCTGTGCCCCCCAGAGCTTGGGACAGAACCCAGGAGAGCCAGTAATAGCCCCAGGGCAGTACCACTGCGTGTGAAAACAAGAGAGTGAACAGGGCATCGTTACCTCCATGGCGCTCTTAGCCAACCTCACTACCTCAAAGAGGTTGCTGGACTCTGGGTTTTTCTCAGCCAGGCTATCCTCATCTCTGCTGGTGTCTTTTCGGGGTCGCTTGACTATCTGGGGGAGGGGAGTGAGGAGAAAAAGACTGGAGTGCTGAGCCCTGGCTTCGAGATCAGTTTCATGACATCTGCCCCAGAGAGAGAACGCTACCTGCTACAGGGACCTCAATGATAGGTGAGGCTGGGCTTCCTGCCCTGGCCACAACAGGGGAAGGCTGGGACAGGATGCTGGGAACCAGGGCCAGAGGCTCCTTGGCCCTACTGCACCTGTGTCACATCAGCTCCATGACACAGAAGAACTGGGGTCAGACTGAGTAGAGTCAGGGAAAGGCTAGGTTGGCACAGAGGAAATGTACCAGGCTGCAGTTCAGGGGCATGGGAGACTAGTGAGGAGGCAGGCTGCATACCAGGCTGCAGCTAAGGGGGGTCCTAGCGCCCCGCTTGCTGCCCTTCCAGAGCGAGTCCTCAAAGTCACTGCCTGAGTCAGAGCCGGCTCCATCCTCACTGCTGCCCAGGTCCCTGTGGGCAGAGTACACAATCCTGAACAGATATCCCCTTGGCCTCACTGAGTGGGCAGGGGTCAGAGTCTCAGGACCCAGCCAGCTACTTGCATAGGGAGCACATAGCTAGCCTCAGGGCTCCCATATTGCCATTGTGCATGCCCAAACCACCCCAGCAACCTCCGTGGTCTCAGGACTTCCCAGCCATAGAAACGTAGGATCAGCCAAAAAAGTCTGAAAAAAATCACTGATCTGACAAGCATCCATCTAACCTGACCTTAAAAAGCTTCCAGTGACAGAGACCCCACAGCTTCCCAAGGTGAATTGTTCCAGTGCTTAACTATCTTGACAATTAGGAAAGATAAATCATCCTTTTGCAATTTAAGCTCATTGTTTCTGGTCCTTTATAAGCGCTTTTTATGTGCTTACAGACTGTTATCACATCCCGTCACAGGATGCACCCACCCACACCACTGTAATGAGATGTATAACTTTCCTCTTCACCTTTGCAATGTAATTGTATGGTTTGATGCAAAATATGCCATGTCAGGGTTTTTTTGTATGCTCATGACATACTCTGTATAGGCTGGCATGGGCTGACCCAAGAGTGGGTGGCCACCTAGCAAAGCAGGGTAAGTCGGGGTCCAGGAGTGGGTGATCAGGGAGGTACAGCGGAAACCAGACCAGACTACAGGATAGGAACGTCACACCCCCCTTCAGTCTTTCCTTCTTCACACTAAACAAACCCAGTTTTTTTCAGTCCTTCCTCATAGGTTGCGTTTTCTGGATGTTTTTATTTATTTGCTGTTGCTTTCCTTTAGACTGTCCAATTTGTCCACATCTTTTCTTAAGTGTGGCACCCAGAATTGGATACTGTACTCCAGTTTAAGCCTTATCTATGTCGATTAGAGTGTGTCTTGCTTATACCACTCCTGCTAATACATCCCAGAATGATGTTCTCTTTTTTGGCAACAATATTACATTTTTTTATAATTTATTTTTTGATCTCCTACAACCCCAACATCTTTTCCTCAAGTATTCCTCCCTAGACAGTCATTTCCTAAGCGGAGAAATTGGCATCTGTCATTGAATTTCATCCTATTGTTTCAGACCATTTTTCCATGGGGAGGTGAGGGGGGGCTAACTCCCCGAGTGTGCTCCTGTGGGGGTCAAGCCCAGTCTCTCTGGGGGCTGATTCCCCTGGATGTTTTCCTAGGAGATGTCTTGAGTGGACTCAGGCCCAGTCTCCGGTAGGGAAGGGCGGGGACACTCCCCGGGTGTGTCCCTATGGGGGTTTGTCAATTCTAATTTTGTGCCTGGAACCCTCCTCACTTGGGGTACCATCCAGAAACTTTATAATTACTCACTTCTACCTCCTAGGGACCCACTGCCCCTCCAACCTCCCCAACACTGTCCCCACAGCAGGGTTCCTTCAATGCTCCTCCCAGACAACCCATACAGTGCTCTAAGCCCCACTCACAGGACATCTGGAGTCCTGGAAGCTGGCAGGGAGCCGATCCCTGCATCCCCCTGTACCACAGAGGGGCTGGAGCTGGCTCCAACCCCCTGCGGCTGTACCAGAGAGGAACTGGAGCTTGATGAGGAGTCATGAACTCGGGAAGATTTCCGCCGTAACATGGTAGGCAACGGGTCTGGATCCAGCAACAGCCTAGGGCAAGAGCACAGCACAGGTCATGGGATAATGGGGATCGAGAATCTGCCTCCCTAAAAGCCAACAAAGGGAAACCACATGTACGGTCACCTTCCCCGCTCTACACGCGCCCCATGGAGACTTGGCCTAAGCCCACCCCATAGGGACACATCCAAGGGAGTCAGCCCCCCATAGAAATTGGCTGGAGCCACCCCATACACCTCCCACAGGGAGTCACCCACATGAAGACTAGGCCTGAACCCTGCCCCTCAGGGAATCACACCCAGGGAGACTGGCCTGAACCCCCCCCCCCCCGGCACTCCCCAGGAAGTCACTCCCCATAGAGACTAGGCCTGAGCCCCCCAGG
>ML686089.1:290886-324370 GCA_007922175.1 Pelusios castaneus
CAGGAAGTCACTCCCCATGGAGACTAGGCCTGAGCCCCCCAGGAAGTCACTCCCCATGGAGACTAGGCCTGAGCCCCCCAGACACGCCCCAGGGGAATCGCCCCTCCCCAGACGCAGCTGCACCGCGAGGACCAGGCGAGGCCTCACCCCCTGAGGGGGGTGTCACGTGAAGGCCCCAACAGCCGTTGAGGATCACGTGGGGACTAGGGTCTCGCGCCCTCCGTGGCCTACGGCGGGTAGGGGAAGGCGCCGCGCGCGCCTCGCTCTCAACTGTCAGGCCGAGCCGCCCCAGCCCAGCGCGGGAAACAACACGCTCGAAGGCCACGCCCACCACGAGGAGCCCGCGCCAACTGCGCAGGTGCCGGACACTTTCCTTTCATTGGTCCAGCTCCAGCTCCTCCCCGCCCACTCCCCCGGCCGAAGCTGCCCCTCATGTCCTGCCCCGCCCCCCGGGAAACCTCTCCCACGGTCCAAGCCACGCCTCCTCCACAGCAGCCCCGCCCTTGGGCCATTCATCACGTATACAACCCTCACCCCTTCCATGACCCCCAGAAGCCCCGCCCCTACGGCCAAGCCCCGCCCCTCCCCTTTCTGACTGCCCCCATCTTTCAGAAGCCAGCATCCTCCCTCTGCCTGTCTCAGCAGTGGGTAGCAGCTTCCCACCCCCCCATGCCCAGCCCCCCACATTGCAGAGGTGCACTCTCCAGCTGCTCCATGCCCAGCCCCCACTCTAAAAATGCCTCTCCAGCCCCCCCGACCCCCCATACCCAGCCCCCCTGAGTTCTGACCCAGCGTAAGCTGCTCCAAGAATCAGAGTCAATAAATTAAATGGTTTATTGTGTAATTAAAAAAGACAAAAGCCCAGCGCAGACATCCCAACATGTTAGAAAAAAGTTCATTCCCACCCAAGGCCAGGGTCAGCATCTCCTGTACATTGTGCTACAAAACTCCTTGGGGCCAGGCCTGGGAGAGGCACCTGACACGCAACCCTGGCACCGGGAAGGGTACAAACACCTCCGTGGCTAAGGAGAGTGCCTGGCCTTGCCCAGCAGGGGCCCTGCGGGGGACAGGGGCAGGACTTCTCCCTGCTGGGGGAGGCCAGAAGGCTCCCGCCCCTCTCCCTGCCATGCCACAAGGTAGATCCTGGGTGGTGCAAGTGAGACTAAGATCCCTGAGGGCTGCTCAGAGCTGGGACCCAGAGGCAGGGCAAGGCGGCAGGGAATTTCTGTTAAGAAAGAGACTAGAAAAATCAATCCAGACACCCCCCCACCCCACAGTATCAAAATTAACCTGTTCATTGTCTCATTAAAAAACAACCCCACAAATAAATACACCCTGTAAAAAAAACAACGTAAAAAAATAAAAGCTCTGTTTGGGGCCAGCACCCTGCCCCCCAGGTACATTCGTCTGTGCTCAGCCTACCCCCCCACCCCCACCCCTTGGCAAATCCCCCTGGAGGGGGCAGGATAAACATCACCTCCTAGCTCCCCCAAACATGCCCATCCACCCCTCCTCCCCGAATGCTACTTACTGTCTTCCTCTCCCCCCCAAAAAAACCCTCCCCCCAGGTGCCTCAGACTGGCGAGGCAAAGGTGAGAGAAACCCCTAGAAGAGGAATAACCAAGATGTGAGTCTCCCCGCTCAGCTGTAGTCCAGGTAAGGGATCCCCCACACATTCGAAGCACCTTAGGAGTTACCGCCCCAGTAGGGACAATGCCAGGGCAGGGAGCAGCAAGAGGGGGAGGGGAGGGCCCCCCCAAGAAGCAGCGCTGCTGCTGACGCCCACACGGTGGTTCTGCCGGGAGCCCTTGCTGGGAGAACGGGAGTCAGGGGGGCGGGATCCTGAACTGCTGCGGCCGCCACCTCCTCCAGCTGGCCAGTCTTCACTGTACCGCTCCCCTGCCCCAGAGCCACTGCCATCCTCATCTGCAACCAGAGCAAAGGGGTAGGGGGTAGAGACAGAGAGACCCCTTCACACACCTTCCTAGGAGGGGGGACACCCGTGTCCTGGCAACACCTTTTCCCTAACCCCACCTCCTGGGATCCCAACCTCCACATCACACCCCAGAGGAGAACCTATTTCCCCCACAGCCTAGGGGATAGGGAGCTAGAAGGGTTTGGGACTTGAAGGATGGGGACACATGGGCATCCCTTCCCCAGCTCTGTACTCCAGGGGCACCCTGAACAGGTAAAGCATGGGTTCCACCTTTCTCCCCATGTCAGCCTCCAGGGAGCTCCCCAATAGCAGGGGAGTGGTCCCCCAGCACACAGGGCCTCCCCAGACTCACAGGTATCCTGGAAGTCAAGGTCATGGCCCCCATAGGCTCCCTGCAGGCGGCTGGTAGCCACTCGCAGCTGCATGATCTGCTGGCGGGTGAGCAGGTCGGGTCGTGTGATATCCACCTCCACCTCGGGGTTATTGATCTGGTTCAGCAGCCCGTCACCCGTCACGTCCGGCAGGTACCTGGGGAGAGGAAGTCAGAGAGAGCATCTCACCCAGTGAAGGGTGCTGTGAGCTCTGGCACCGATGGGAGCTCCGGGCTTCCCAAGCCCCAGCTTCTCCCAGCTGGGGGAGTAGGGGGTTCTGTGGGGATGGGTGGCAGGGGCACTGAGTGGGAGGGAGCTTCCCCTGTCCTTTCCCTCCCTGTCCTCCTCCCATCCGCTCAGCCATGCCTGCCCAGGCCCCCTCACCTGCCCCGGGCCTGCCCATTCCAGCACTTGTCTTCATTGGTGACGTCAGCCGCTACTTTCTCGTCACTGCAGAGTGTGTGCGGCAGCGTGACCCAGAACCCACGCATCAGTCGCAGCTTCTCCTTCACGTCTGTCACCTGCCGGGGGGTGGTGTTAGCAGAGGGATCAGTACCCATGGACCAGCAGGGCTAGGGAGTGTCTTCAGGGTGTGGGAAGTGACCCCTTATGTTCCAGTGGGTTAGGGGTGGGCCGTACCAGTCTGTTGAGGTTGGTGGTAGAGGCTAGGGGGACAGATCAGGTGCAACAGGGGGAGTTTTCTGCAATATTCCTATGAGGCCTGTGTGTGCCTCAGTTTCCCTATGTGCTCTGTGGCAGGTGTGAAAGGGATAAGTCTGCTCCCGGGTTGAGGCAAGGAGGGGGCGGGTGTGGGTGCCACTGTAGGCCAGGAGGGACTTGGCTGGAGGCGACCCTGTCTCGACCGAGAATCCCAAAAAATGACGGGAAGCTCCCAAAGAAGATTGTTCCGGCCTCTATGCAAGGAGGGTTGGCCACGATCCCAACATCAGAGCCAAGGGAAGGGTGTCAGGCAAGGAGCTGCCCTCAGAGGGACACAGGCTGCTCCTGCTTGGGACCGACAGAGGAACGTGGCCAGAGATGGCACCTGGAGCAGCTGGGCTGGTGCAGATGATGACCTCACATGCACACACCTCCATACAGCTCAGGTGACCAACAGTACCGCTGTATTGGGTGCCCCGCTACCTGCAGAGGGGACCCAGCTCATCTGGGGCCTGGCTTAGTGGGGTAGAGCTCAGGGGTGGAGTAGGCAGGTTGGGCCCCAAAGGTTCCATTGCGGACACCACCCTTGAAGGCAAGTGGGGGTCTGGCATAGCCAGAGCCCAGAGATCCAGGCGAGGGGTCCTGTACCAGCCTGTCCAGGTTGGTCCCCGCAGCCGTGGTGGGTCTCTCCTCAGGGGGGTAGGTGCGGAACCGGCGCCTGGTCTCATCGCGGGCAGCTCGACGGGATCGGGCGGGCGCCGGGCGGGGGGTCCCACAGCCCTGGAACACCTGGGTGGGGGAGAGATGGGGATGAGTGAGGCCAGTTCAGAGCCAGCCCAGCCCAACCCACCCACCCCCCACATTGTGAGCTTCCCCCAGCAGGGCCACCATTGCGAGCCCCTGACCTTGGCAGAGGTCTGCACCCCATTCTCCTGCATGTGCATGATCCCTTCCGAGATCTTCACCCCGATAGAGTCGGCCGCAAGCTCCACATTGAAGGGCCCCTCCAGCCGCTCAGCCACCTGGATCAGCGCATCTGGAGAGGAGTAGGGAAAAGGGTCCTGAGATACTAGGACTCGCAGCCCTCCAAGTGCTAGCCCTGGGTGGGGCCCGCACAACTCAGTGGGGAGCGAAGTCCAAGCCCACTCCATCCCCTTTTCTGACTGAGTGCCCCCACCCTGCCCCAGCCAGTCTCACCGATAAAACGGTTCCACTCAGCATCCAAGTCAGCTGGGTGGGCCAGGCAGCCCTTCATGACGTTCAGGCAGAAACCATTGCAGGGTTTCAGAGCAGGGATCCCGCGGCACAGGGGGCAGTGGGACATGCGCATGGCAGCCCTCAGACACTCACTGCTTGGAGGCATCTGGGGGGATACAGGGGTCAGAGAGGGACTTACACGCTCCACGGGGGGGATCATTGGTCAGAAAGCAGACCCACCCCACATACTCTCCACTGGGGGAAAATGGGGGACAGAGAACAGACCCACTTCAATACTCTCCACTGCGGGACATCGGGGGGTAAACGGGACAAAGCTCAGATCCACCCCCCACATACACTCCAATGGGTGGGGACAAAGAGGGAACATGTCCGTCCCCAGCTGGTCCTCCCTGCTAGGAACACCCCAGTGGTATCAATGAGGGATCCCCAAGTGGCCCCTGAGGCCCTGTGAGGTGGGAGAGAAAAATCTAGGGGGGTCCCCAGGTTTTGGGTTATGCGCAAAGGGCAGTCAGAGACAGACACTTCCCACCCTATCCCCACTGCCCCCCACAGCCCCCCTGCTCCCCCCACTCACCTTGGCAGCCTTGGTGACCACATCACGACCGGTGGCCAGTCCCTGCACAAATGCACGAGCAGCTACAAATGCCCGCGTCACCTGGGGGAGATTGGAGGGATGAGGGGAGCCAAGCAGCCAAGACACCCCAGTGCTAGGACCCAGCTAGAGCCCGACAACACTCGCAGCACCCCAAGGACCCAGCTCCCAAGGAACCCAACCCAAGCAGCAAACAAGAGGAGCCAAAACAGAGCAGGCCAGGGTCTCACCCAGCTCAGCCCCCCGGCACCCCACAGCCTCAACCTCACATGGCACAGGCTGGAGGCTGTGGGGGTCAATATGGGCCCAGAATGGGGAACCAGGACCCCAGGGGTGGTCCTGGGGTCTCACCTGCAGCCGCAGCTTGCGGGGGACATCCCCAAAAGGCCGCAGCGCCTCCCCCTGGCGCGCCACGCACTCCAAGTACTCCGGGGGGAACTGGTACTGTGGGTTAAGCAGCGGCAGCATCCGGTCCAGCAGCCGGGCCCAGAAGTCACCGAGCGCCTCGTCCAGGCTGAGCCGGGCACCCTGCTGGTGGTGCCGCAGATCGGCAAAGAGCCCCTGGAAGAGCCGGGAGTTCTGGGCATAGAGGCGTCCATAGGTCTGCGTGAACATGGCCTGCAGGCCCCGCTCAGCCGCCACCAGCAACTCCCGGAAAAACTCTGCAAGGGGGTGGGGGACACACAGATATGGGGACAGGAGGAAATGTCAAGGCAGACTGAAAGGCTCTTCAGCCACTGTCTCCCCCACCAGCACCTCCTGCTCCCCACCAGCCCTGGTCGCATTGCTGAGCATCCCAACACCAGGGTCTGCACGGGCTCTAGACCTGGCGGCCTAGGAGCCAGGACACCTGGGTTCTCTCCCCAGCTCTGGGAGGGGAGTAGGGTCTGATGGATTAGGGCAGGGGATCTGGAAGCCAGGACACTGGAGTTGTCTCGCTGGCTGTGGGAGTATGGTCGGTATGCAGAGAGCCAGGACTCCAGGGTCCTCACCCTCAAAGCGCCGGTGACGTGAGGCCAGGGTGCTGGACAGGAAGCTGGCCCCGTCCTCCAGCAGGTCGCGGAAGTCGCTATCACTCTGCAGGCGCAGCTGTTCCTCCGTCTCACTGGAACAGCAGGTGTAGTCCTGGGGGCAGATGCGCAGGTGCTCACCTGGGAGGCAGAGAACGACCCCACCCAATCAGTGCCTGGCCAGACAGACCCTCAACTCCCCCCACCCCCAGACTGGAAGAAGAGGTGTACACACCATCAGCCCAGCTAGCTACAGCCGGCCCCAGCACCACCAACTGAGCCTAGCACCCAGGGAATGGGTGCTGGTGGTGGGTGAGGATCCAAGGGTGGGAACCAGTCTCAGATGCTGGGGGATGATGGGGGCAACTGGGGATGAGTTAGCTCATATGGGGGCTGCAGGTTCCTCCCCGCACTGACCCTGCCCTCCAGTAGGGGGCATGCACTGGTTGTAGGGGGCAGAGAGGTTTTGAGGGGAGCCTGGAAAGGAAAATGGGGCAGGGGAACAAGCCCCAATGGGAGGCAGGGTGTCCTCCTTAGGCAAGATGGGCTCAGGTGTCACCATGGGGATGCAATGGGGCACCATTGGGAGATGGGGATACAGCCAGAAGGTGAGAAGGAAACAGGGTTTCCCAGGGAACTGCCATGGGGTGCATTGGCTGCTGGATAGGTGCCGTGGGAAGGCTGCAGGGTGGGATGCAGGGGCAACGCCAGAGGATGCACTGGCTGGAGTGGGTGCAGGGTGACATAGGGGGCAGCCAGGGGCCCCCCAAGGTTGCAGGAGATCCTGGGGAACTGTCAGCGGGCGCATTAGTTACAGGATAGGTGCCATGGGAAGGCTACAGGGAGTGACCCGTGGGGGTGCGGGGGGAACCCCAGGGGACGCACTGGCAGTAGGGAGTGCGGGGGGAACCTCAGAGGAGGCATCGGCACAAGGGGGCGCAAGGTGCGGGGCGGGGGCCTGCCAGGAGGCCCCCAAGGGTGCAGGAGGTCCCAGGGGACCTGCTGGCGGCAGGGAGACCCAGGCGGGCGCAGAGGTGCACGGGCTTGCAGGGGGGCCCCGCTTACCCGAGATGAGCGCGGGCGGCACCGCGCCCAGCCCGAGCCCCCGGGCCCCCAGCGCCCGTCGCGCCTCCGCGCAGCCCCGCGTCCCCGCGGCCGCGCAAAAGCCGGGTGCCCGGAGCAGCAGCAGCGCGGCCAGGCCCAGCAGCAGCGGCCCCATGGCGCGAGGTGAGGGGCCACGCGCGGCCGGAGCAGGACGGAGACGCCGCGAGCCCGGCTGGACCCGGCGCAGCAGCCGAGACAATGGGACAGCGAGCCGGGCGGCGGCGTCCGCCGGGCCCTAGCGCCGCCCGAACCGGCCCGCCCCAACGGGAGACAATGGGGCCGGGCGGCGGGGTCCTAGCGCCCCCTCCTCCCTGAGGGTGGGGGCGGGGTCTCTCTCAACCCAGCCCCCTGCCAGGCCAGCCCGGCCCCACAGCTCCGACCCACAGCCCAGCACTGCCCCCCCAATCTCGACCCACAGCCCCTGCCAGCCCGCCCTGGGCCACCCCTCCTCCCTTCTCGGTGCCCCTCATTCCCGACCCACAGATCAGCCCTACCCCCTAATCCCGACCCGCAGCCCCTGCCGGGCCACCCGACCCCACAGCTCCGAGTGAGGTGCCCCTCATTCCTGACCCACAGCTCAGCCCTGCCCCCCAATCCCGACCCACAGCTCCTGCCAGCCCGCCCTGCGCTCCCTTCTCGGTGCCCCTCACTCCCCACCCACAGCCCGGCCCTGCCCCTAATCATGACCCACAGCCCCTGCCAGTCTGCCCTGGGCCCCCCAGCCTTCCAGTGTCCCTCATTCCCGACCCACGGCCCGGCCCTGCCACCCAATCCCAACCTACAGCCTCTGCCAGCCTGGCCTGGGCCCCCCCCCAGACCTCCCAGTACCCCTCACTCCCAACCCACAGCCCTTCCCTCCTGGTGCCCCTCACTGCGGACCCACAGCCCGACTCTGCCCCCTAATCCCAACCCGCAGCCTCTGCCGGCCCACCCTGGACCCCCCAGCCCTGCCACTGCCCGTCCCCCCTGACTGATGGAGGTGCACAGGGATAGACAGGCAGACAGATGGACTGACAATTGATAATCAGCCCCCCCCCTACGTACTAGGGTGGGATTCTCCCCTCCAGTCTGCCCCCACTCTCACTTGGTGGCACATTATGGGGACCAAAGTGCGATGCTGGGGCTGCTGTGCTGCAGGGGATGAGGGGGCACCAGGAGAGCTGGGGGGCCCAGGGTAGGCTGGCAGGGGCTGCGGGTTGGGATCGGGGGGCAGGACTGGTGCTGCTCCATGGGGCACTCCCATCCTGCTCACCCAGCTGGGTCCCGTCCACACCCCCTTTGCACCGGGGAGCTTGAGGACTCAGAGCCCTGCCTCACCTTGGGAACCCCATGCAGGGCTGGTACTGGGCCAGGTGCAGCCCCCTTCTGTGACCTCCAATAGTGGGGATTAAAGGTCACCCCATAGTGAGGTGCCAGAGAGACCCCTCACGGAGTCTGGTGTTACTGAATCCCTGCACAAAGCGCCTTGTGCCTGTGTTGGCTGCTGGGACCTCAGGTCCAGGAATTAGCGAGGGAAAGAATCAGCTGGAAGGCAGGATCTAGGGTGAGGGGTCCCCTATCACTGGCCCCCAACCCAGAGAAGCTGCATCTCAGTGCCAGGAGAGGGGTCCCTCTATAACCAGCCCTCACACTCCATCCCAGAAGGGCTGCATCTCAGGGCTGGGCAAGGGGTCCCTGTACAAACAGCCCCTGTGCCCCACCCCAAAGAAGCTGCCTCAGCACCAAGTGAAGAGTCCCATCTGGGAGTGCAGGGCCAGATTCCCTCAGCCCCATTTGTCCAGGAAGTGGGGCAGGGCTTGGGGAACCTGGGGATCGGGGCAGGGGAGGACATGGCCATGGCAGCTTGAACATGGGCTGGCTCTCTGCAGGATGGCCGCATCCGTTGGGAACAGACTTGGGCCCCTGTGACCTTCCCTTACCTGCAGCTCAGCAGGAACCAGCATCTCTCTCCAGGGCAGGCAGGACCTGGGCCCTTGACAGAACTGTGTGGAAGGCATAGGGTCCGCCCAACCCAAGACGCAGCCACTTCTGCTGCTGGTTATGCAGGGACCAGATCCCGGGCCTGGCGCTGAGATCCAGCCACCTCTGAGATGAGGGTCAAGGGCTGCGATGGAGGGATCCTTCCCCCTGAGTCAGATGGGAATCACGCTGAGTGGGAGCAGCCAGCCCAGGCCTGGGGCCTCTTCCCATCCCTGCTGCAAAATCTTTCCTGTTGTGTGTGTGTCCTTGCGCTGTAAACGTGTCGCCCCTGAGGCCTGCCCGGAACAGCTTCCAGAAAACGACCACGTCCTGGGCCAGCATCTCTGTGGGATGTCCAGCCCGTGGCCTGGTCTGGCTGCCAGAAGCATGGGTGTGTGCCACTGCATTGTAGGGAACTGTGTGGTTTTGCAGTCTCTCGCTCTGTCTGCCTGCCTGACGGGCTCTGCCTGGCTGGGGATAACGTTGGGGGCAAGAATTGGGGCCATTTCTCCCGTCTCTGGCCTGCTCTGGGCTTTGATCCCTCTGGTTTGGGGCCCCGGAATAAGTTCTCAGACTGAAACTCTCCACCCCAGCTCCACTCCCAGTTGCCAGCTGTTAGTGGGGATTAAACACACTTGGCTGGAAACAAGGGGGAAGCCTGGGGGACAGACAGCTAGGGTGGCCGTGGGTGTGAAGCAGCCTGGGTTGGGAGGAGAGTTTTTTGGGAGTGGAGGGCACCACCCATTTCTCTCCCTATTTCCTCCCCCCTTCCATTGCTCCCCTTTCTCCCTCATGAGACTTTTGTTCTGAAGTATCCTGGGAACAACTGGGAAAGCCTTCACTCCTGGGGGGAGGGGAGGAGACAGGGGGAAGGGAGGGTGGACAGGAGGGGTGAGACAAAGGGAGCAGAGAAGAAAAGTTAGAAGAGAAGAAGTCTGGAAGGAGTAAGACAGACGGGGATCTCAGGCCTCAGGGACAGTTCCCCCCAGGATGGAGGGTCCCGGCTGCTGGGAGCGGCACTAAAGAAAAGTCCTACCATTGCTCCCCAACACAGAGTGAGTACCTGGGGGTGTCTGCAGGCAGACAGACAGGTTGGGGCGCATGCCGAGGGTGAGGGTGCTGATCGGAGAGGTGGGACAGGGTTTGGGGGAGATTCAGGGGGCAGAGGTTTGAGGAGGGGGGCTAAGTCTATTGAGGTTCTCTTCAGGGGGCACCCCCACCCCAGAGCATGTGTTTCAGAGAGAGGGGATCTGGGGGGCTCTGCCTTGGGGCAGGGAGGTGCCGCTGGGGGGAAGCAGCTCACTCCAGGGCGGTGAGGAGGGGGGCCTCGCTCGCCACCCCCTCAGTGATACAAGAACCAGGCGCGCTTGGGTCCTAGTGAGATACCCCTGGGAACCCCTAGCACGGCCATGGGGCCCGGCCTGCCCCACGTAAACGCCCCCCCCCCCGAACACACACACACACACACTGCTTGGATGAAGTCGGCTGATGAGTGAGGTCACCCAGATAAACATCTGGAGGGAGGTTTGTCCATTCCAGCTGTGGGGGTGGGAGTCCTGCCCCCATCTCCCCACACGGGCCCCTGCCATGGGGTGGGGTCCGTGCCGGGCTGTGGGGTGGGGAGAGCAGGGGGCTGACTCTGCAGCCTGGCTGGCTGGCTGCAGGGCGGGGGCCAGTCTGGGCCTGCTGTTCTTAATGGGAGCCAGATGTGGGAGGGAGGGGCCAAGATCCAGGGCCCAAAGCCAGCTGGCCAGAACCATCCACAGGCATCATCTGGCCACCCCACCCCTCGCTTGTCCCCCAATTTCAGAGAGTCACCCTGGATCCTGAGTTCCCACTGACCCCAAAACCTCCAGGCTTACCCTACAACCGCCCAAACGCATGGGGATGAAATGCAGCAACTTCTGGGATGGGGCAGCCCATAGCACCCTATCCCATAGCACAGTGCCTCAGAATACCTCATCTAGCTCCCTAGAGCGCAGCAACCCCATAGTGCTCCCTATAGGAGAGCCCCATCTCACTCCTTGCAATGCAGCACCCTATAATGCCCCTGTTCTGCTCCCTAGGGCACCACCCCATAGCGCTCCGTCCCACTCCCTATAGCACACTGCCTCATAGCATCCCCATTCCTCTTCCTATAGCACAGTACTCCATAGTGTCCCCATTCTGTTCCCTATAACGCAGCACCTGATAGCACACTGCCCCATAATGCCCCCATCACCATCCCTACAGTGCACTTTCCCATAGTGCTGCCCCCACTCTCTGCACTGGGGCCAGCATGGTGCACAAGCGGACAGCGCCCTCTATGGGGCACAGCTCTGGGCCCTAGCAACCCATCCTGGAGAAGGAAGGCGGCGTTGGCCCCTGCCCTTCCTTTTTCTCACCCCCCAGCTCCCATCTGTGGGGGCAGGGCCCAGCTAATCCACTCAGCAGGCAGCTTAGCGCCGGGTTCAGGGTCAGGTGTTCAGGCGGATGCATCAGACGGACAGCCAGACAGGATTCCTCCACCAGCCGGAGGCAGATGCACCGCACAGGGGCTGCTCCAGCCCTGAACCCCGACCCAGCCCCCTTTTGCCCTGACTCTGGCCCTGATGAGAAGGAGGAGGAAGCTGCACTGGCCACCATTGTCCAGTGTGCACCTGGGTCTGTCACCTCTGCGGGGGCCAGAGGGGGTTTCCTTCCTGCTGGCTCTGGACGGGCCTGGTTGATGAGGACATTGTCTCAGAGTATGGGGGCGGTGGGTCGGGAGTGAGGGGTTCTGAAAGAGCTGGGGGGCCCAGGGCTGGGCTAGCAGGGGATAAGTGTAGGGAGTCGGGGCTCTGGCAGGGCTGTGTTGCAGAGGAAACCCGTGAAAACGGGCCGAGTCAGTGAGGGGAGACAGAGCTGTCTGTCTGTCTGCTCCACTTGGGAAACTGTCACATCCTGTTTGGGAAGCAGCATCTCTAGGAGACGACAGACATCAAGCCTGGGCAATGGCAGCCGCTCTCGGTCAGTGCTGGCCCTGATCCACCAGACAGGCGCTAGGGGCACCATGCTGCAGGGGTGGGTGCTCAGCAGGATGCTCTTCCCAGCAGGGAGGGATGACCCTGGTGGGGACGCTGCCACTTTCTTTCAGTTTCTTTCCGTCTTCCCACGTCATTTATCACCTGGAGACGGAGATAGAACCAGGACGGCTGTGTGCACAGGAGGGAGCGGCTGGGGCCCTGGGCAGGGATGGGAAGGAGGGGCATGTGACTGGACAGCACGGTAAATTCGGAGCTGTTGGGGGCAGGAGGGAGCCTGCAGGCCAGTCTGATATTGGGACTTGTGGGGGGGTTACCTGCGATTATCAGTGGCAGAAGGTAAGAGATGGGATAACAAGGGCTGCAGGTTAGGCGTGAGATCTCGGGGGGCCGTGACTGACCTGAGAGGGGCTGTGGGTTGGGAGTGAGGGGAATTGGCAGAGCTGGGGGTAGCCCAAGGCTGGGATAGAAGGGGGCTGTGGGTCAGGAGTGAGGAGCACTAGCAGGGCTGGGGGAGCCAGGGCTGGGAGCTGGGAACCAGAGTGGGGGGGATCTTTAATCCAGTCCCCTGCGAAGGCAGAGCTGAGCAGCTCCTGGGTCCAGAATTCTGGGGTGTAGGACCAGGGGAAGATGCTGCTGGGGCCAGGGGGGAGCAAGGGGAGGTGACAGCACATCAGACTGTGGGGGAGGGAAGGGGAAGTCAGGGTGTGATGATGAGGAGGAGAGAGAGCAACTCAGTAATTAGCATGGAGATGGGGGCTCGGAGCCCCAGATGCCTGCGTTCCACTGACCTCTCTGTCCCGACAGGAGGATGAAGCTGCTACCCAGCTGCCGCCGGCTCCAGGTTCTCGGGGCTGCCCTGGCTGTGTGCGTGACCATCAGTTTCACCATGCAGCTGCTGCGAGTGCCCTTCCAGAAGAGGTGAGTCTCCCAGCTCCCACTGCGTCACAGCACCACCCCTGATGCCCGTACGGGGGAACCACAGAGGCAGAAACCGACCATCAGGGTGCACGTCTCTGCAAGGTTTCCAGGAGCTGGCAACCCATCTGGCCCTGGATCTGCAATCCCCCCATCCACTGCTGTCCTTCCTGGGCCATGGGGAACGCAGGATTGGTCTCTGTTGCCCTCATCACAGACAGCTGGGTATTGAACCAGCGACTCTCAGCCAGTCTCATGCTTCTGGGCTGCCTCTAAGGGGAAAAGTAGTTCAGGAGAACAGGCAGCATTAAAGCCACAGCTGCGTAGGAAGATAGGGACACTAGGAAAGATGGCTCTTTTGGCAGCTCCTTAATGACCTGAAAATCAAAAAGGAACCCTAGAAAAAGTGGAACCATGGATGAACTGCTAAGGAGGAGAAGGAAGGAACAGCACAATCAGGCAGGGACAGAATCAGACAGGCTGCGGCACAGAACGGGTTACGTCTCACCCAGGATAGAAAAGGCAGGACATTAGGAGCAAGAGAAAGATGAGGAAAATGTAGGCCCACAACCTAGCAGGAAAGGAGAGCTGTTGCCTCATGGCATCATGAAGGCTAAGGGATTTACTGCTTGCCTTGCAGGCCGCTGCACTCGCACATGAGTGCTAGAGCTTTATCCCCTCAAGGGGGAAGGGTGCCTAAACAAATACCCGGTCCTTTTAAACGTGGATGTTGGGAAGCTCCCAAAGCCCATAGGCAAAGAACACCACTAACAATTATTTTTGTCTATTTACTATGCATGTGACATTTATTAAGGCACTATGATTAGTGTCACACAGGTTAAGGCAGTGATTAGCAGTACAATAAACATCCAATATCCACAAACTCTCTGAACTGCAATGCTGCTTATTGCATGAATGCAGATTCAGGGTTTTGCATCATAGAGAGCATAACAGAGCCCAATATACACATAATCCAATGCAATCAAGAACACAAGCCCATATATAAAACACAATCACACAGGACTCTTTGTGCTGTTGTATAGGGGTCTCATTCACACCCGCTGGGTCACGGTGTTCACCTGCATACCAGGGTACACAGGATTTAGTCCCAGACCTGGTGAGCGGTTATCCCCCATTCACACTTTCCTCCCCCCTGCAGCAGAGTTAGAGCAGCACAGACACCAAGAACAGAGGGTGCCCGTTTGTGCACTCACACAAGAAGGGGATCCAGTGAGACACAGGTTCACTTGTCCACCCTTGCTTTCAAAGCCTTTTGGGGGACTTTGCTGCAGCTGTGGGCAAGATATAGTCTCAGTCCTGGTAAGTGGCTTATAATTTCCTCACACACACTCTCTAACACAACATTATAATTGATAGAATAAGAACATCTATAAGCACACACACAGAGAAGTAGAAATGCTAGCACAATTATATCCAAAGCAAAATCCTATACCTTCCCCAGTTCCTACATCAACTCCAAACCCAAGGCTGATGCAGTTTTTGTTCCTTTACTGAAGAGTCTCAGCATAAAGCTGGGAAAACCTCAAAACTTTGTGTTTTAAGAGCCAGACGCTACTCTGGGCTCTTGTCACTTTAATTTACCTTTCCTTTGGTTAACAGATCGCTGGTCTGATGTTCTCGTCAGCTGGCCAGGCCTTTCGAGGTTCCTTTTCAGCTGGCCCGCTGGGCCCGGTGGGGAGTGCTGTGGGGTGATCAGTCCCAGAGCCCCTTCGCCTCAGAATAAACTAAGACAAAATAACTCCCAATTCCCGCCCCCAACAAGCCTCCTTTTATGCCCCAAAAGATCGCAGTGACGTGATGTGTTTTTCACTTCTGGGGTCCAGCTGTTTTTTTCTGATTATTTGGAGATGGTCAGAGGGCCTCTCTGACCCCCCTCCTCTCTCTGCGGTTATCTAGCCAGAGGGCTGGGGGTCTGTTAACCTCCCCCTCCTCTCTGTAGCTAGTTTACCACGCCTCTGAACTGGTCAGTTGGCCTTATCTAATGTAACAACTTTTTGGCCTTTCCCATCTTTTTGCTTTTGATTCTTTTGTTTTCTCTCCCTTTTTAAACTGCTGATCTTGTGGCCTAGGCTTTTGGACACCTTTAAGCCTGAATGTTATACATTACACCTGAACATCACCTGACAATGAGGAATAAATTGCCTACAAGTGGGGCCCAGAGTGACACAGAGTGCCCGGGTTACTTTCTTAGGTTTGTTTTGGTCAGCAGTCCCCCTCCCACAAATTCCAGCTCAAGCCCCCGCCCCCAGTGACCCCACTTTGCAGGTAGTGACCAGAAGGTTCTAAACAGCAAAAGTTTATCGGAGAGAGGGAAGGGAAGTTACAGGGTAAACGTAATGATTTCTGCCACTCCACCAGGGCTTGAGTAGAGTCCCAACTGGAAAAGGATCTAGTGGGCCCAGAAAAAGTTAAAAGAAGGGCAGCAAAGATGATCATGGGTGTGGAACGCCTCCGACATGAGGAAAGACTAAACAGACGGGGACTGTTCCGCTTAGCAAAGAGATGGATGGGGAGGATAGAGGTCTACAAACTCATCATGAGTTGTGTGAAAAAAAGTGAATAGAGAAGTGATATTTATTCCTTCACATAATACAAAAACCAGGGCTCACCCCAAGAAATTAAAAGGCAGTTTTAATGCAAAAAAGAAGCGTGTACAACTAGCCTGTGGAACTCATTGCCGGGGTGTTGTGAAGGCCAAAAGTAGCCCTGGGCTCCAAAAAGAACTGGAGATGTTCAGGTCCAGCAATGGCTGTTACCTAAGATGGTCCCCGTTTTTAAATCAGTCAGTCCTTTACCCAATTCCGGACTAGAGAACGGCTCCGTCTTCCTACTGGCTGGATCACTCCTTACAGAATGCCACTGCTCCTCATGTATCTGTCATTCAACCACTGTCAACTGGAGCTCTGACCACCTTCAGCAGATGGCTTGCAGTGTGATTTGGAGTAAATGCCACCTGCTTTGTGCACATGGATGTTGAGATGCACCTAGTCAGCGAAGTAAGCTCCAGTGTTTGTGGATTGATGGCGTAAAGTAAAGCCCCACCAGATATTACTTTTTTTTCCACCCTGCATATGATTTCAGGCACTCTTAAATCTTTTCCTTTACTACTCTGTTATCGGTTCTCTGCAATATTGCTCCACCCAATGTTTGCAAAGAGGAAAGCTGAAGATAAAACTGTGTGATAGGCCATGTCTACTTGATCCACCCATCCCAAAGGCGTCGGCCTCCACAGTGCTCTTGTGTAATAGTTTCTCAGGTGCAGGATTGACAGCAGAGGATGTGGCAAGCTTCACGATCTGCATAGAAAGTGACAAATAATTATCACGTTTTAGACCCCGCTCAACATCAGCCCGGGTTTGATCCACTGTGAGGACAATGGAGCCTTCTGAACTGGTTTCAGACCAGACATGAAATCTGTGCCGCAGCAGAAATTCAGTGGCATCATTCAGAGAGACAGTTCAATATGCCAGTGTGGGCAGCCACAAACTATGACTCATTGCTGAAGACTGGAAAATGAGATTCAGCTTCTTGGAGGTCTTCGTGTCTTGACCATCACTGATATGAACCCCCTGGCTTGGCTTGAGTGGATTGCATATGGCAAATACTCAGTCAATATCCTAAGATGGTCAGGCACACAATCCCACATGTCCCTGCTGTGGAAATTAGGGGCAGAGCTCTCCAGAGAGTCTGTTCTGTTCTGTACATTGCCCCCAAAGCTCTGCTGTTGGTTCCTGTTGGAGACAGGAGGTGGGACTAGATGAGCCTTTGATATGACCTAGCATTGCAGCTCTACCCACATTGATGAGGGCCAGATGTAGTGACCTGCTTAACTGCCTGGAAAGTCCAGGGAGACCCTGAGGCCATGCAGCTTACACAGCTCAGGGGTCTGCGATCAACCCTGCCATAGCGACATTCAGCTGTGATGCAGCATCAGAGTCCTGGGATTCTTAGATGACGGACACCAGCTCGGAGATCCTCCGATCTGAGCTGCTCCCTCTGCCCGCCCATTCAGGCACGCTTCCTCCAGTGCCAGCACAGCTCTCCAGACACTAAGCCATTGCTACTTCCACTGCTCCGCCGTGAGCCCAGCAGGCCTCCACTGCATCAGTTTTCCCATATGCTATAACAGCCAGTGTCTCCTCAGCTCCCTTACAGACATGCTGGGATGGGAAAGGCGCAGAAAAGCGTGGCCAGCTAGAAGCTGTGTGAACTCTTTCCTTGAGAGTCCGGTTTGCTCCTGGGGCTCTTAGGTGAACTTCAGCCACGCCTAGGGTGATCTTGATACCTGGCATCAGCCAGGCCAGCGATCTGCCAGCTATAGCCGGCGATGGAATTCTGCTTAAGGTACTCCAGGAGCCAGCTGGTCCCTACTTGGACCCATTAGCAATGATCTCTGGGAACTCCTGGAGGACTGTAGAGTCATCCCAGAGGGCGGGAGAAGGGCAAAGGTGGCACCTGAGAACAGAGAAGAGCCGGGGAGGACAGACCAGTCTCTTGGATCCCTGGGAAGATAGAGGAACAAAGCAATAAACAGTCCATTGGCGAGCAGCTGGAAGATAACAGGCTTATAAAGAAGAGCCAGCATGAATTTGTTGAGCCCAAATGAACAAAACCTTCATTCAGAGGGTTACTGGCGCAGACAGGCTAGATCTTGATTTTAGTCAGGCTTTCAACACTGCCCACATGACATTCTCACAAACCAACTAGAGAAATGCGGCCTAGATGAAACTGCTCCAGGGTGGGTGCATAACTGGTGGAAAGTTCAGTTCAAAGAGTAGTTATCAATGATCCTCTATCACCAAAGGAACCATATCTAATGGGGTCCCCAAGGACACCGATACTGGTCATGTGTTCATTAATGGTTTGGATAATGCAATGGAGAGGATGCGTATAAAATCTGCAGCGGACCCCAAGCTGGAAGGGGTTGCATGCAGGACAGGATCAGAATTCCAAGGATCCTTGACAAATAGGGGAATCAGTTTCATATGCCCCAGATGAAATTCAATTGAAACAAGTGCAAAGCACGTCCCTTCGGAAGCAAACACTGAAAGCACCATTACAAACTGGGACCAACAGTACTGGTGAGACGGCTCAGGGGCAGAGCAGATTGCAGACTGGTTACGAGCCAGCAACGTGGTGGAGGTGCAGAAGGAACTTATCTTGTTCCAGGCTATATTAACAGGAAGGCCGCGTGTAAGACACATGTCCCGCTCTGCTCAGCCTTGCTGAGGAGTCAGTTGGGGGACTGGGGCCAATTCTGGGCCCCACGCTTTAGGAAGATGAGGCCAGCCCAGATGATCAAATATTTAAAAAACCTGACCTGGGAGGAGATGTGGAAATGACTGGCTGTGTTTGGTGTGGAGAAAGGAGCTTGGGGAGGAATTCTGAGAACAGCTGGCAGATCTGGGAGGGGCTGTTTCAGCAAGCATGGGGTCAGTGGTTCTCCAGAGCCATGGGGGAGGACAGGGAACAATGGGCTGACTCTGCAGCTGGATGTTAGGAAACAGTCTAGCCAGCGCAGCAAGAAGCTCCATGGGAGATTGTGGGGCCCCCATCACTGGAGGGTTTTAAGAAGGGATTGGACAAACCCTGCCAGAGCTGGTCTGGGTTTTCTGGGCCCTGCCTTAGCACAGGGGCTGGATGAGGTGACCCCGGAGGTCCCCTGCAGTCTGGCATCTCTGGCGAAGCCCTCACAGGAGTCAGACAGTCTTCTCCAATGTGTCATCTGGCGTTTGTCCCGTCCCCTCTTGAAGTATCGGAGCTCAGTGAGCTGGTCTATAGGATCCTCCGGCTGGCTGGTGGGGCTGGCTCACACCCACAGGGCAACCAGGATTGGGGCAGGGAAGGAATCCCCCCCACCCTGACCCTCAGGCACAGATCCCTGGTGGAGACGTCACCTTCCCCTGAAGCATGTGGTGCCTGTAGATCATCTAGGCCCCTCTCACTGGCCTGATTCCCTGTCACCACTAGGGCCACGGGCATTGGGGTCTCCTGTTCCACATCTGAGGCCACAACTTCTGTCTATGGAGGGGTGAACTGCTTTGGGCTGCCACAAGGGGCTATGCAGGGGTCGGGCTGGCCTGTCCCATGGCCTCTTCTGGCCTTGGAAGCTATCTCTGAGCCCCGGGGTCGCCTCTGTGGTCACAGAGGGGCACTCCCTGCAGGGTGGAGGAGGGAGCGGGGTTGTGAGGGGCTCTCTGAGAGGGCAGTGAGTCCTGTGGGGGAATTTCCCATGTTTAGGGGTCAGGTGCAGTGAGCCCCGGGGGCTGGAGTCCCCCTGTGGTTTGGGATCAGAGCAGTGAGCGCTAGGGGTGGGTGGGAATCACCCCATGGATAGGGTTCGGGGCAGTGAGGGGGAGGGAATTCTTGTGGATGGGGGTCAGGAGAATCTCTGTCCCTCTCTCACCTCCCCCCTCTGTTCCAGGGGCTTCCTGGACCGGCGGCTATCCCGCCCATGGTCACTCCCCTGGACTGCAGGTGAGGAGGGGGGTGCTCCCAGCCCCTCGACCCGCCGGTCCTGCCAGCCACAGCATCACATCGTCTTCCTGAAGACGCACAAGACGGGCAGCAGCAGCATTGTGAACCTGCTGCACCGGTTTGGGGACACTCGGGGCTTGCGCTTCGCCCTGCCTCCCCGCTACCAGTTCGCGTACCCCAACCTCTTCAAGGCCCAGCGGGTCAAGGGCTACCAGCCGGGAGGGCCCCGCTTTGACATCCTCTGTCACCACATGCGCTTCAACCTGCCCGAGGTGAGGCAAGGGGTGGTGGGATGCTGAGAGGGGGTGCGGGGAAAGCTTGGGGGGGGGGGGGGAAGCACGGGGCCCTGGGTGCTCAGGAGGAAGGATTTGGGGGTATCTTTGCCTCCACCCCACTCTCCCACTTGCTCCATTCCCCCAGGTGCAGAAAGTGGTGCCCCCCGACAGCTTCTACTTCTCCATCGTGCGGGATCCGGCAGCGCTGGCCGAATCCACCTTCTCCTACTACCGAATGGTGGCACCTGCATTCCGGCAGGCAGGGTCGCTGGCCCAGTTTCTGGCTGCGCCCGACCGCTTCTACAACCCGGCCGAGCGAAGCAACCACTACGCCCGGAACCAGCTGTGGTTTGACTTCGGGCTGGCACCACCAACCCAACCGGGCCCTGAGGCCGTGCAGGCGGTGCTCGCCTGGCTGGACCAGACCTTCCCACTGATGCTGCTGACAGAGCACTTCGACGAGTCACTGGTGCTGCTGCGGGAGGCGCTGTGCTGGGCGGAGGAGGACATGGACGTCTTCCAGCACAACGGGCGTGATCCCCAGGCCGTGCACCCTCTCACGCCCAACCAGACTGCCCAGCTGCGGGCCTGGAATGCCCTGGACTGGCAGATGTACGTCCATTTCAATCAGAGCTTCTGGCGCCACGTGGAAGCCTTCGGGCCAGACCGGCTGCGGGCTGAGGTTGCACGGCTGCGGGCACGGCGCCAGGCATTGGCTGAGCACTGCCTGCAGGGCGGGGGCCCCGTGGATGCGGCCAACATTGCTGACGAGCGCATCCGCCCCTTCCAGTTCGGCCAAGTGCCCATCCTGGGCTATGCTCTGCGGCCGGGGCTGGGGCCCCCTGATCAGCAACTCTGCACCCGCCTGATCACCCCCGAGCTACAGTACAAGGACATGCTGGATGCCAGGCAGTTTGGGAGCAATGGCTCAAAGACCGCCCATGGAGGTGGGGTAGCTGGGGGACCAGCACGCTCCCCGCCCTGACCCCAGTGCAGACCCTCCAACATTTGACACCCTGGATCAGACAGCTGGTGGGAACGGGACACATACCCCCTGGGGACCCCACATATTGGGCCCTCTGGCACAGACAGATAGGGGCTGAATGGTGGACAGAACCCCCTAGGATCCTCCAATGTCCCAATTCCTGGTGTGAATGGGGCACAACCCCCACCCCCCCAACTAATCACTACTCATTCCCCCGGGAGACAAGACCCTCCGTAAGGGTAATGTTACTGATGCTCTCCCCTCAGCCTCTTTGACTCTGCCCCACTTGGGATCTCCAGCGGGGAGCCAGGAACATCAAGGAAGATTTGCACCCTGAGTTCATCCCCTCCCCGAGCTGTCCCAGACCTGGGCTACCCCCATCTCTGCTGGTGCCCCTCACTCCTGGTCCACAGCCCCTGCTAGCCCAACCCTGGGCTCCCCAAAAGGGGTGTTCCTGCCTATGAAAATTATGTGGGGTGTAGGCCCTTGGGCCCAGACCCCTCCCCTGTTATTACCTCCTCTCACCTGGCACCCCTCTCCCCCCTATTTCACCACCTGGCCTGAGCCTGCCACCGCCAGCCATTGCACCACCTGGCCTGGAGCCTGTTTCCCTCTTCCTCGCGGAGGTGGACACCGCCACAGCACTTACCCTGTCTCTTTGCTGGTCCTCCTCGAGCTGCCTGGAGAAGAGGCAGACCGCAGGTAGCCCAGAGCCACTGCAGGAATGGGCCGTGCTGCACAGAGGAAAGGATTTAAATTCCCCGCCTCTTCTCCTGCCCTGCCTCATGAGCCTCAGCGTGCTCCAGGGTGGGAGATTTAAACGGGCCTGACCCTGCCACTGGCCCCAGCTGAGTTCTTCCCAGGCATGCCTCTCAGGAGGCTCCCTGTGCCTACATGCCAGGGCTCAGGCAAACTACGTGCTGGGGCTTGGGGCATATTACAGCACATTCGGGGCATAGGCCCCCTGTGCCCATGCCTAGTGATGCCCCTGATCCCCAACCCCCCACAGCTCTGCTGGTGCCCCTCACTCTTTAACTACAGCCATCAAGTTCAATAGTCAGATTCTTTTCCACTGGTGGGAGGGTTTTGTGGCTGAAGCCTGGGGCCCACTGGATTGGGCCCCCCAACGCCCTCATATCCAAACTCCACCCGCACAGTATTTATTGTTCTCTTATCAAGACCCTGGGAAGGGTCTGTTACTGGGGGGAAGGGGTACTTGGCACCCACCTCTCCTCAGGTCGTTAAATTCCCAGCACAATTGTTCCTGATTTTCTTGATTTGTTTCATTTTATTAAAAAAAAAGAAAGAAAGAAATCAGAAAACCTGCATGGAGATTGGTAATAAGAAATGGGAACCCAGAGAGCCACAGAGTGTGATTGGGCTGGGAGAGGGGTATAAAAGAGGGAGGGGGATGAGAAGAGGGGGTCGGAGGCATACAGCGGGAGGCTTTTTGAGAAAGGGGGGTAGAAGAGGGGGATGGGCAATGGGCTGCTCCCTGCCCTGCATCTATCCCCACTAACCCACACATGCCCATCCCTCCTGCAGCCTGGCAACATAGATACCCTCAAGTTGTGAACAGGAACCACCACCACTGCCATCCACTAGCAGGGCACGCTGATTGGCCAGGACCAGTGTAGAAATCGGGAGGTTGGCAACAGCCTCCCCCAGCAGGGGCGCCCTCTAGGACACTACGTGTGGGGTGGGACAGTCCCCTAAGTTACAGGATGAAGATTGGCCAGCTATACTGCCAATCATCTTCTAGGCAATCAAGGAAGTCCCGCCCCTCAGAAAGTTCCAAGGAGCTGCATTGGCCGTCTTACCTGTCTATCATTCCCTAGGCAGACAGGAAGTCCCGCCTCCTCAGGGCAGGGAGGGCAATGTGGGATTTGGGCTCTGCCGCCCTCCGTCACCCGTGGTTTGGAGGATAATTCCGGAAGTCCGGCCCCCTCATGGCATACCAGGAGCCGATTGGCTTCGGGCTCTGGCTGTCAGTTTTAGACCGCGGGATCTGAGCAATCCATGAAGTCCCACCTCCTCAGGCTGCTCGGGATTGGTCCTCGGCTGCGTCCGTCACAGCCTGGCTCCGCTCATTGGCTCTGTCCATTATCCTTCCCCCCGCCCCCGTCAGTGAATGGGGGCGCGGGGGGGCAGGGTTTCCTTAGTTACCCCGCGAGACCCCGCCCAGCGTTGCACTCGGCGCTCGGCTATGCGCCCTGCCCCCGCGACCGGCGAGCCCTGCTCATCGGTGCGCTCGGTGCTCGGCTACCCGCCCTGCTCCCCCCCCCCCGCTCTGGCTCCGCCCCTCGCCCCGCCCAGCCCCGGTTCCGGCTGCAGCGCCCGGTCTGGCCGGGACCCCCCCGAGAGCGGGACCGATCCCCACTCCCCAGATCCCCGGTCCCGCCCAGCCCCCCACACTCCCCGGACCCGCCCAGCCCCACATCTGCTCAGCCCCTTCCCCCAGATCCCTCCACTGCCCCAACCCCTCCAGCTCTGCTCGGACCCCCGTTTTCCCCAGAGCCCCCGATCCCTCCACCCAACCCCACATCTCAGCCCCCCACCCACATTGCCCCCCAAAGCCCCAGATCCACCGAGTCCAGCCCCGCCCCCCAGCTCCCCCTTGCCCTAGTCCCCAGCTCGTCTCCCCACCGCCGCACCCCTGGGGCCCCACCATGGAGGCGCAGTGTGATTATTTCATGTACTTCCCCGCAGTGCCCTTCCCGGCCCGGGAGCTGCTGCTGGGTGAACCGGGCCGGTACCGGGCGCTGCCCCGGCGGAACCACCTCTACCTGGGCGAGACTGTGCGCTTCCTGCTGGTGCTGCGGTGCCGGCCTGGGGCAGGGAGCGCCCGGCCCCCCTGGGGAGAGCTGGGTGCCTCTCTGGCCGCCCTGGCCAGCGTCAGCCCCGGTGGATCCGGCCCAGGGTTTGAGGGGGAATTCCCGGAGGGGCCAGAGGGAGATGGGGACACACCCCCACTGGCCCCTGGCGTCTTCCGGGAATGCCGGGCTCTGCTGACCCACAGCCAGGGACCCCTTGGGAGGCCGGCAGCAGGCGTGAGTAGGGGCACTAATTCGGAGTACTGGGGGTGGGGGGGCTGCCGGGTGGGAGCATGGGGAACTTGGGCCTCCAGTGGCTGCGTCGGGCTGTGGGTCAGGAGTGAGGGGCACCAGGTTGGGGCTGAGGGGCATCAGCAGCTGGAGGAAGGGACCCCACTCAAGCTAGGCTACAGGAGCTGTGAGTCCAGACTGGGGGCACCAGCAGCCCCAGGGGAAAGGGACTGTGGAGCTGTGGGTTGGGACTGGGGGGCCCCAGGTGCTGACGGCTGCCCCCAATCTCAGATCCCGGTGGAGGAGCCGATTGTTTCGACAGACGAGGTCATTTTCCCTCTGACGATTTCCCTGGACAAGCTGCCACCTGGGACCGTCCAAGCCAAAGTGAGTGGTGGGAGCTGAGGGGGGCAGGGCTCCTTCGGGAGGGGAGCTGGGGCTGGGGCCAAGCCTCCCAATGCTGACCCGCCTCACTCCCCCCACAGATCGTGGTGACCGTGTGGCAGCGGGACCAGGAGAAGCCTGAGGTGCGGGAACATGGGTACCTGAGCCTGCTACAGAACCGGGCACCAGCCCAGCTCTTCCGTGAGGAGCAGGGGGCCTTCAAAGCCCAAGGTAGGTGTTGCTGGTACCCCCAGGCCTGCCCCACAGCCTGCCCCACGGCACCCCTCTATCCCGACCTACAGCCCCCTGCACCGTGTTCCTGGCGCTCCTCACTCACAACCCGCAGCCCATCCCACAGCACCTGTCAGTCCGGACCTGCAGCCCCCAGACACCGCCAGCTGCCCCGTGCCCCACTCTGACCCCTTCCCTTTGCCCCACAGTGAGCACCACCCTCACGGTGCTCCCACCGCCCGTCCTGAAGTGCCGGCAGCTGAATGTGTCCGGGAAATACCTCACCGTGCTCAAAGGTAAGGGGGGCCTGGAGCTGCGGGGAGGAGCTGGAGCCTTGAGGGGGTGTGAGACATGGGGAAGAAAGCAAGGTGGGGGGAAACTGTTTGGGGGACTGCTGGACATCATTGGGGGGCTGAGTTGGGTGGCCTCCAACTCTGACCTGCCTCCCCTCCACCCCCCAGTACTGAATGGCTCTTCCCAGGAGGAAATCTCCCTGCGGGACATCCGCATCTTGCCCAACTTCAACGCCAGCTACCTGCCCATGATGCCTGACGGCTCTGTGCTGCTGGTCGATGATGTCTGGTGAGTCTGGGGGGGCAGAGGGGTTAGGGGGTGCTCTGTGTGTTTGGGTGAGGTCAGCATCAGGAGTGTGCCGCGGGGAGAGTGCTGTGGGGCTAGGGGTACAATGGGGTGTTGAGGGCAACGGGCACTGACCTGATCTTGACAGTGTTATAATTAAGTGCATGTGGGGGGTCTCTGTGGGGCAGGCTGTAGGCTGTCTCTCACTCCCTCTCCCCCCAGCCATCACTCGGGCGAGGTGCCCGTAGGCGCCTTCTGCCGCGTGGCCAGCGCCGTGTCCGCCTGCCCCTGTGCCCTGAGTGCCCTGGAAGAGCAGAACTTCCTCTTCCAGCTGCAGGCGCCCGAGCGGCCCCAGGAGGACACCAAGGAGGTGGGGTGCGGTGGTGGGGCCATGGGGCAGGGATGGGACTGTCAAGGGTGGGGATTGGGGGAGGGGCAGGGCTGGAAGTGGTGGGAATTTAGGGGAGGGCGCAGGGCTGGAGGGGTGCAGGACCATGGGGCTGTAAGTGGATGGGGCTGTTGGGGATGGGGCTGTGGGGCTGTCACTCACTCTCCCCTCCCCCAGGGTCTGGAGGTCCCCCTGGTGGCCGTGGTTCAGTGGTCAACACCCAAACTCCCCTTCACCAGCTGTATCTACACCCATTACAGGTGAGACACCCCTGGCTGTCCCGTTTCAGTGCCCCCCCTGCTCCAGCACCCTGCCTGCCATGGGCTTGGGGGTGGGTGGGTGGGTAGGAGGGACAGTCCCTGCCTGTCCATTGGGGTGGGAGGGCTATCCTGTGTCTCATGCATGGGGAAGGGCAGGGCAGTCCCAGGGCCCCCTGGCTGACACCATGTCCCTCCTCAGGCTGCCCAGCATCAGGCTGGACCGGCCGCGGTTCGTGATGACGGCTGCCTGTGAATCTCCCGTGCCCGTCCGCCGACGCTTCACCGTCACCTACACCCTGCTCAACAACCTGCAGGACTTCCTGGCCGTGCGGCTGGTCTGGACTCCGGAAAGCGCCACAGCCGGTGGGACCACGAGGACGTGGCGGGGGTGGGATGAAGCTATCGGGGTGGAGCACTGTGCCGTGGTTGTGGGAGAACCACAGGGGATTGGGGGGCTAGCCACGAGCTGGGATCACAGGTTTCAGGGGCTGGGGGGCTAGCCATCGGGGCTGGGCCTTCAGTGGGGATGTCGGGGCCAGTTCCAGGCAGCTCTGACCCCCGTGTCTCCCTGCAGGGAAGAAGCTCTCCAGCGAGGAGCGTAGAGCCACGCAGGCAGCGTTGGACTCCATTGTCTGCCACACGCCCCTCAACAGCCTGGGCTACTCACGCAAGGGCAGTGCCCTGACCATCCGCGTTGCCTTCCAGGCCCTGCGCGCCGGCCTCTTTGAGGTGCCCCCGGACGCCTGGGTTCCAGGCTGGGGGTTATGCTGGGGTGTTGAAAGCCAGGACTCCTGAGTCCTCTCGGCAAATCCGGGAGGGGAGTGGGGACTGGTGGGTCAGAGCCGGGGGAATTGGGAGCCATGACTCCTGGTGGGTGGGCGAGAGGGGCGTGGCAGCTCCCTCCCTTATTCCCCCTCCGTTCCCCATCTCAGCTCTCCCAGCACATGAAACTGAAGCTGCAGTTCACGGCGAGCGTCTCGAATCCACCCCCGGACGCCCGGCCCATCTCACGCAAGAGCAGCCCCAGCAGCCCAGCGGTGCGGGACCTGGTTGAGCGGCACCAGACCGGGCTGGGCCGGTCCCAGTCCTTCTCCCACCAACAGCCCTCCCGGAGCCATCTCATGAGGTACAAGGGGGGCTAGCACGGGGCTGGGGGAGATTTGGAGCTGGCAGGCCCAGAGGAGATGCCCACAGAAGTGAGCAAGAGTTTAAGGTGGGGAGGGAGCCGTGGGGGGGGATTGGAGCCCAGCAAGTGGGCAGAACCTGGGAAGGTGGGGCTCTAACATTGGTTCCCTCCCCCTCATTCACCTCTGCACTCAGGTGCCCAGTTCGATGAAGGCATTGTACTTCCCCCCACCAAGCCTGGCTCTGGGAGGGATGTGGAGGGGGAAAAGAGGGGCCATTGAGGCAGCTGACTTAGGGGAGGAGTGGAAGCACAGCAGTGCCCCCCCCCCACTTAATTCTGGTGCCCCCCAGCAGGTCGGGCAGTGTCATGGAGCGCCGCGCCATCACCCCACCCGTGGGCTCCCCCGTGGGCCGCCCACTCTACCTGCCCCCCGAGAAGACGGTCCTGTCACTGGACAAGATCGCCAAGCGCGAGTGCAAGGTGCTGGTGGTGGAGCCCATCAAGTGAAGAGGTCAATCCCCCTTCCCCAGATTCCAGGACATTCCCAACCCGGGGACCCCCCTGCTGCTACCCCACCTAGATCCTGTGTGGGGGTGGGACACCCCCAGCCCCACTGCTGCTGCTTCTGCACAGAGTTAATGTTGCTGGAGTCCTGGGACCACAAGCTGCACGGTGGGGGGAACCCAGACTCAGGGGCGCAGCTTGCGTGTGGCTGCATGCCAGCATTGGGGCATGGAGCCAACATAAAAGAGATTGGGGAGGGGGAGAACTGCATTCTGGGTCAATGCCGCAGGGTGGGGGGAGCTGGGTGTGGGGATGGGGCACATCGCTGTGGTCAGGCTGATCCTGCTGCTGTTGATTTTGGGGGTGCCCAGGGGTTCACCTCCTGTCCCCCAGGCTGGGTGGGGGGTGCACATCCTGTTACTGGTTCCCAGTCACTGTTTACAAAACTTTTTGCTTCTTGTGTTGCCTTTTTAATTTGAGGGAACCCTAAACCCCTCCAAGCTGTGGGGCAGGGATCCACCATGCTTCTGGGCTGGAACAAGCACCTTCCTTCCCATCAGCCCCTGGGATTACACTCACTGCCCACCTGGATTCCCCTCAGCCCTTGCGGCTGCCCTCTCCCTATGCCAAACTGGACTCCCATCAGCCCTTGGGGCTACACCCACCGCCAAACTGGGCTCTCACCAGCCCGTGGCTATGCCCACTGCCAAACTGGATTCCCATCAGCCCCTGGGGCTGCCCGTTGCAACACTGTTTGGAAAAGCATTGCTAACCCCTGTCCCGAGGAGGGAAGGAAGGTGCTTGGCCTAGCCCCTTGTTCCCCACTGCTCCCCTGCTATTGTGGTGGGGGGAGGCATCAAGGCCTGGGGCTGGCCCCCCCTGCTGCCAGAGTGCAGGAGACTCAGTGGATCAGGGCCCCCTTGCACTTTATTTTAGGTTTTTTTTTATTATTTATTTGTCTCCAAACTGGCTGCAATTCATGTCTGAATAAACCGCCTGGGCTGGAACTGGGCCCTGACTTGCTGTGTGTCTGTGAGAGCCTGAGGGATAGGGGCGGGTGGGGGGGGGTAAAAATACCCCACAGTTGTGCCAGTGGCCCAGACTGAGTGCTGTGGGGGGCTCCCTGGCCCAAGGCATGGCCCACTAGTGGCCACAATCAGACAGTCTGGGAGTGGGCCCCCCACCCCACACCAGGGTAGCCCCTAAGGACAAGTGGAAGCAGGACATTTACTTCCCACAGCCACCTCACAACCCACTTCTTGCTGGGTGGGAATGACATGCCCCTGGTGCAGGAAGGGAACCCCTCGCCCCCCCCCCCCCCCCCCCCCACCACCACCTTGGCTGGGGTGGGAAGGAATATAGCAGGGCATAAATGCCAGAGTTAAAGTGCTAGGAGTAGAGCCCGGTGTGGATACAAATATGTGGATCCGCCCTCACAGATGTGGAGAGCCGTGGAGTTGCAGGGTTCTCCACAGGAGCACTGAGCCTCTGTTTTCTTCCTTGCTGTGGCCCTTTGCCTGGGGGGTGGGCAGGGTCATACAGCAGTGGGCAGAACCCTGATGCTGCAGGACCCGTCCCAGCACTCTGGGGCATGGAGGATGCTGCTGCCTCCCACAGCCTCTCCCCCCCCCCCAGGAAGTAGACTCCCCAGAGCAGCTGTGAAAGACACTTTATTCTGTGACCAGTTACAGCAAGGCCTCTGCCACACTCCTCTCTCATACAGCCGCTCATGCCCATGCTTCAGGCAGCCCTCCTGCTGCAGCAGCCCACTACAGCCCCCGCCCCAGGAGGTAGGTGTAATTGTAGATATCTCTGGAGCCACCCCTCCACAGGGCAGCAGCCAGCCCAGCCTGGGGAGATTGGGGACTGGGATATGAGACCCCACCCTGCCAGGTGCTTCCTTTCAGGCAGCAGTGGGGGGGGGGGGAGTAGGTGCTACAGGGGAAAGGCAAATGGGAGGAGGGGGTCCATGACCAGCCTGTGAAATATCCCCATAGGGCCAGAAAGGTCCAGGTCAGGTAGGGCACCCCCCCCCTTCCTCTTGGCTGCAGTCCAGCATGAATCCCTCCAGCCGCAGCAACTCCGCCAGCAACTCCCCCCCAGCTGCAGAGGCTCAGACAGCAACTGGCTCCCGCACATGGTTCTGCCGCTTCACCACAAAGATCTTCTGGCCTGAGATGGTTACCAGGAAGGTGTGTTCCCCGAACACCACTAGGGGAAAGAGATGCCCCAGGGCACAGAGTATTAAAGGAGAGCCCAAGAACTCTCCACTGCAAGGGGTCAGAGGAGAGATTTAGGGGCATCTGGCTGGGGGAGGAAGGACTAACACCAGTACCCAAGGCTCATGGGAGATGGAAAGGGGCCATCATTGTCATCCCCTGGGTTGATGAGAACCTGGCACAAGGGACCCTACTGAAGAGGAGGCAGAGAGGGGATGTATAGGGCGTGACCCACAGACATTTTTGTGTAGCATTTTTCCACCAGGTCTATGTGTGTGCCTCAGTTTCCCCTGCACTTTGCATGGGTTCCCCATGGGGAAGCAGGGACTGTTTGCTCTTAGAGATGACCGAGACTGGAGTGGAGGGTTGACAAGGACAGACCCCAGCTGCTGACAAAGGGACTGAAGAGGCAAGGTAGGCATTCGTTTGGGGCTCTGCCCTCGCAAGTGCTTGAGGAAGGGGCTGGTGCAGTGCGCTGGGCCTGCACAGCAGCAGTCTTCTCCCAGGTCAGTCTACAGGACTCATTGGGCTGAGCTCCCTAGAGAAAGGAAGGCCAGAGCATCCCTCTTGTTGCACAGCCAACTCAGGGCTCCTGGAGACCATTCTGGAGCAGCAGGCCTAGCACCACTCCTGGGGAGTGGGGGCTGAATTCAATCCTGTGGGCACTGAGCCACATAGGGCAAGGCAAATGGAGCAGACATGGACAGAGGGCCCAGCCCTATATCACCCATTTCCCCCTTCCTCCCCACCCAGTAACTCCAGCCCCAGTGGGGGCATCTCTTCACCCACCCAGTGAGTCATGCTCTGTGCCCCCCCAACCCTCTCAGCAGCACCATCTCCCCTTCCATGCCTAGGCCTCTCCCCACAGACTCACCTGAGAGGCGTTTGAAGGGGGGGTCAGGGCCACGCTGGAGCCGGAAGCCACAGGCAGTAGCCACCAGCTCTGAGATCACCCCAGCCGTGTGCTCATCATTTTCCAGGTCACCAGCCGACTGCAGAGCAGGGGAGGTGGGGCCAGGGTTAGAGAGAGAGGGACTCATCTCCCTCCACCCCCATCCTACCCCCAACTCCACACAGCAAGTCAGTGATGGAATAGTGTACAGAACCCAGGAGTCCTGGCTCCGAGCCCCCCCCCACCCTAACCTACCAAACACCGCTCCCCTCCCAGAGCTGGAGAGAGAACCCAGGAGTCCTGGCTCCAGGCCCCTACTCTAACCACTAGCCACTACCACCACCCTGCTAGGAGAGAACCCAGGAATCCTGTCCGCCCTTGAGTGCTGACCGCCAACACAGCTCCATCGCAGATCACCAGGTAGCCCAACTGGTCAGGGATCCGCTCCAAACCCTGCGTCAGTGCTGTGGTCTAGAAGAGGAGGGAGAGAAGAGAGAGATTGGAAGTCAAAGCAGGTGTGGGACAGAAAAGCTTGTGCAATGGCTAGAGAGAAAGAGGCAAAAGGCATTTTCCTAGATACCAAGGGGCAGAGAAACCCCCAGGGCTTGTCTGGTCATAGCCTGTGGGATACAGGCCAGCCTGCAATGGATTCCTGGTCACGCAGGGGCGGGTCCTACAAAGTCTTGCAGTCACTGATGGAGAATCCACCCCCCAACCATACACTCTGCCCTCAACTAGTTACCAGCCCCCCTCTGAGAACAGATTTTCCCCAACCTGCGAGCCCGCTTCCACCTCCAGCCACCACGTTACTCCTCCACATCCCCAGCGTCCAGCAGCACCCACTGCAGTGACAGACCGGCGGGGAGGGATCTCGGGGGCGACAGGGAGAAAAGGGGCTCCCAAGCCACCCTCAACAAAACGTGGGGGTCAGAGAGGAGAAAAAGAGCGAGACAGCCCCATGCCACAGGGGATCCCCACCCTGCCCCATGCCACAGGGGCCTCATCCCCCATAGGGGATCCCCCGGCGTCCCCCAAGCCACAGGGGCCCCCTCTCGCTATAGGGGATCCCCCGGCGTCCCCCAAGCCACAGGGGCCCCCTCCCGCCATAGGGGATCCCCCAGCGTCCCCCAAACCACAGGGGATCCCCCGGCGTCCCCCAAGCCACAGGGGATCCCCTCCCTGGTCTCCCACTCACCATGGCGCTCTAGAACTCTGAACCACCTGAGCGCTCAGCTGACAGCTCCTCCCGCCCCTCTTATGCCCCCCATTGGCCCGCCTCGTCCAGCTCCATTGGTCCGCGGCGCCGTCCGTCACCCTCCTCTCGGAGTTCCGCGCGCTTATTGGCCCAGCTCCCTCCGCGGCTGGCGGAGGGCGTGGCAGTCTCAGGTCTGGGCCACTTCCGGTTCCTCCCTCGCACGTGACTATCCAGGAGGGGCTGGGTGAACATTGTTGGTTCTGTTGTAGAAAGACAACAGAGTCCTGTGGCACTTTTAAAGACTAACAGATTTATTCCTACCACTCTGTAACTTTCCTATCTTCAAAGCGTCTGACGAAGTGGGATTTTCTCCCACGAAAGCTCATGCGATTAATAAATCTGTTTTATTTCCTACCACTCTGTAACTTTCCTATCTTCAAAGCATCTGACGAAGTGGGATTTTCTCCCACGAAAGCTCATGCGATTAATAAATCTGTTTAATTTCCTACCACTCTGTAACTTTCCTATCTTCAAAGCGTCTGACGAAGTGGGATTTTCTCCCACGAAAGCTCATCCGATTAATAAATCTGTTAGTCTTTAAAAGTGCCACAGGACTCTGTTGTCTTTCTACAATAGTCTAACACGGCTACCCCTTTGGAATTTGACTACATTGTTGGTTCTGAATGTTCAGATCCGGCCTGGGGCACGTGCTCCAGTCTGCCGCCCAGGGGCTCGTGGCCTCCTGCCCCCGAGGCTTATGGAAAACCAGTTCAATTTCCCCCTGCACTCAGCTCCATAGCTGCCCCCCGTCCAGGGGCTGAAAGGCCCCAGCCAAGCTCACCGCTGGGGAAGGGGAACCCCCCTCTCCCCACACAGGGGCAGAGGTTAATTTACTCCCCACTTCCCTCCGTGGGGCAAGAGAGGCGGGTGCAGCTCCAGCCCTCCCCCCCAGCAGCCCCCATTGGGGTGACAGTGCAGCTAAGGCCAAATCTAGGCAGTGTGACGTGGAAGGCTCTGCCCCATGTGGATTGCTGACAGGAGGTGCCCAGGGACCAAGGAGGGCCAGACACGCCCACTGTGCTTGAAGCTTTTATTATCCCGTTTCCTCCTGCTAGGGGTACGTGTCTCCCCGCTGCAGCCAGGGCAGGCGGGACCGCAGCAGCATGAGGCAGCCCAGGATGCAGAGTGCGGCCAGGAGCGCCGTGACCAGCGCCACATACACCAGTGTGGTGATCCAGAAGGCGAAGAGGTAGAGGAGGCGGGGGCAAAAATTCTGCTCTGTGGGTGTCGTGTAGTTTGGCGGATAGATGGAGTAGACCCAGACATTACCTGGGGGAGGAGACAGGAGGTCAAGAGTCAAGCCTGGCTGGAGAGGGAGCCCCAATCCCACCAGCTGGGGGAAGGGGACCATCCCATGCAGTGCTCCCAAAGGGTACCCTTCTCAAATAAGCCAGCTTGCCAAGGCAAGGAGTGGGGAGCTGGGGAGCCTAGTCCTTCAGGAAGAGTGCAGTGACAGCCCCATGGGGGGGGGGGGGCAGGCTCAGCCCCTCTCTCCCATAAAGGAGGAGCTCTGAGGGTAGCCGGGTGATCTGGGTGGGGCAGGGCAGTGGACACTCACCAGCAATGAACCATGCAAAGAAGAAGAGCAAGAACGCCGTCCTCCAGTTGCAGACACCAGAGCTCAGCTGGGGAGTCCCATCCCCACAGGGCAGGCAGGTTAGCAGCAGGAATACCAGGCTGGCACTGCCCCCCACCAGCAGGTAATAGGGCACCAGGTACTGGCAGGGGCATTGCCCCAGGTACAGGGCTCCTGATGGGGGAGAGGGGAGTCAATGCCCCAGCGAGGGGACTTTATCCAGGGCAGCCCTTGCCCATGGGACACCAACACCAGCTGGGGTCAGTGCCCAGGGAGCGCTGTCAGGGCACCCACTCACCAATGACAATGCTGGCAATGGGTATCACGGAGAGCATCACCTTCCCCGCGACTGAAAGAGAGAACGGAGTTAGGTGCAGGCTGGCAGGAAACACAAGAGGCCAGGGGAGCCCCCAGGGGCCCAGCACTTACAGCTCAGAGCAGGGTGCACAGGGGGCTCCTCGGTGCCTGGCAGTAGGCGGGCCACACTGCCATCAGGGT